>CM046351.1:12564175-12822291 GCA_025403435.1 Artocarpus heterophyllus
CCTTCAAACTTGTCTGCATAATAATAGACAAATTTAAGTATGACACAATGCACAAGCAATTAAAAGGTAAAATTACTGCTCAGTAGCTCTGATTATTGAATGAACCATCAATGAAAAGCTCACCACAAGAAGGGCCACCTCATCAGGTGAACGAGATATCCTGCGGTGCAAAACGAGAACAAGCTGATTGTACTCATCAGTCTCACCCTTCAACAACAGAATTTAGTCTCAGCACTTTAGCAAAAACAAAATAAATAGCTAAATAGTTTTTATCATACGACCATTAACTCAGTGAAAAAAATTGGGAAATCTCATACTAGGCGATTAGTGTAGTTCAACTTCAAACACTAAGGCTGTTTTTGGTAAGAGAGAGAGAAAATAGGATGGAAAGAAAAGTACATAACCTAGTTTAAAAAAAGGGGGAGGAAGGGGAGGACCTTTTTCTTATTGTGTTTGGTATAGTTTCCCTCTTCTACTCTCTCCATATTGGAACAGACTAAAAATGGAGTTCTTTTTATGGATTTTCCTCGCCCAATCCATTACTTCCTCTTTTCTCTCCTTCCAAACAAATGACCAACCGGTCCGAAAATCCTTTCACGTTTTCCTCCAACCAAACAAGGTCTAAGCCTAGTTACTTCAAACATGATATCCGGATCACCCTATTGAGTCACGTGGGTCTTTTTTTTACTATGTTTATTTAAGTTATAAAGTCAGCTATTTAGTGTCCTAGAATATAGGAATTTGTTATTAGTATTTAGTTTGTTTTTTAGTGGTACAGAGCATAGCTTTGTGTTTACTAAGTCAGTAGGAGGTTTGTTTCTGCACGTTGATGTAGTGGATGCATTTTTCCTTATTTTACGTTATTATCCGTTGGGTATCAGCTTTATATAAAGAGCATCTAGTTGTAAGCTTTCTGTTCAGCATCAAGAAATAAAAAAAACAGTTTATTTCGTTTATGTTCATTTTTTTTTCTCTAATATTATAACAGTGGCATTAGAGCCATACTTAGTGAGTGAGTGGAGTGATCTACACAACACCTGTTGCAATTTGTTTTTTTTTAAAAAGGAGGGGAAGGTGAGAGAGTGAAACACGTGAGGTCAGGAGAGTGAAAAGTAACATAGAGTTGGTAGCTGTAGCTCTTTTTCCATTTCACTTTTTTTTCTTGCAGCAGTAGCATAAAGAACAATGGCCTTTGAAAATTTTGTGCAGCTCACCATTCCTCGCTTTGATGGTCACTACGATCATTGGAGCATGCTGATAGAGAATTCTGAGATTCAAGGAGTACTGGCATGTTGTTGAATCTGGAGTAGCAGAACCAACGGTTGGAGTTATGTTGACAGATGCGCAAAAAGCAGATTTGGATGCATTGAAGCTCAAGGATACTCAAGGCCAAGAACTATCTTTTTCAAGCTATTGATCAATCAACCTTGGAGACTATTCTTTGCAAAGACACCTCCAAGCACATTTGGGATGCAATGAAGAAAAAGTATCAAGGGAGTGCAAAGGCAAAGCGCGTACAGCTTCAAGGACTTCGGACTGAGTTTGAGAACTTGCGCATGAAGACCGGCGAATCCGTTACTGATTACTTATCAATAACAATGACGATTGCTAACAAGATGCGGATCCATGGCGAGAAGATGGAGGATGTCACTATCATCGAGAAGATTCTTCGATCAATTACACCAAAATTTAATTTCGTTGTTTGTTCAATAGAAGAATCTAAAGATATTGATACAATTTCAATTGATGAGTTGCAGA
This sequence comes from Artocarpus heterophyllus, assembly GCA_025403435.1. Lineage (NCBI taxonomy): Eukaryota > Viridiplantae > Streptophyta > Magnoliopsida > Rosales > Moraceae > Artocarpus > Artocarpus heterophyllus. The sequence goes on from CM046351.1 coordinate 12,565,934, forward strand.
GTTCTTTGCTGGTTCATGAGCAAAAAATTGTCCAACAAGATAAAGAAGAACAAGCGTTGAAGGCCGCAGCCAATCCAAAAGGTCCTAGTCATGGGACAGGGAGATGGAAGGACAAAGAAACACACCAAAAAATCAGATGAGAATCATGCTGCTAATTCCAAATGGAAAGCAAAAGGCCGTGACATAACCATTCAAATGGTTATAAACCAAAGTCAGTAGACAAATCAAATGTTGAATGTTATAGGTGTCACAGGTATGGCCATTACAAGTCTGAATGTAGAACCAATCTCAACAAAAATCGTGGTATGAAATCAAATTTTGCAGAGGAAGAGGAAGAAGTTTCTCTCTTGATGGCTTGTCATGCGAAGGAAGAAGTCCACCAATACTTGTGGAATTTGGATACCGGCTGCAGCAACCATATGTGTGGAGACAGTCAATTTTTTCAGAGTTGGATGAATCATTCCGCAATATTGTAACCTTTGGCGACAACTCTTGTAACACCCGTATTTTTAACGGGCATAATTTTGTAAAATTTAATGAATAAAATGTGACTATTTAAAATTACTAAGTTGTTTATGATCATTTAAAAAAAAAATACCATTTTAGTATTTTCTTACCAAGTCTTCCTAAGAAACATTCAAAACTTACCAACACTTACTTCTACCAATCTTGTCTCCCTAAATTATTGCTCAATTATATAGACTTCTTCTCATTTTGCTAAAGGTATCCGAAGGGGACATTGAATTATTTTCCGTCAATTCATAGAAGACATGGAGATATTTCTCAACCACCTAATTAATTATTTCCTTATCTTCTTCTATAATTCACTCCAATTATCCCCTCAATTATGTTGGCATTATTTGCTAAAAGTCTTCATGGGAGACAAGATGATATTTTCCTTTAAGACTCATTTGTTTCTTCTTACAACTTTTTCCCGTAAACATCTCATTCCTCTTAAGCATTTTGATATCTTTTTATTTAACTATCACCACCTTCTTCTCTAGTTCTCATTCTCTCCCTTCTCACTTCAAATTTCTAACTAAAGACATAGAGCACAAAGCTCTCTTTGTGGCCAAGACAATTATAATTCCCAACGATGATCGAGGCGGTTTTAAAGTTAATTCAAGCTTGATTGATAACCCAAACTTTGGTGCTTTTCAAAGAAGTTTTGAGGTAGGTTTTCTTTAATCTAAACTTAGTTTTTAGTATGCATTTTCTCCATGTTTAATGCATAAAAATACTTTAATGGCACTAGTAGACGGGTTTACACATAACTCACTTATGAATGTGATTATACGTTGTGCTTTAGTTTAATTGTCCTTATGCATGCCTTAGGGTCAAGGATGTGTGGAGCTAACGTTAATTGATTCCAGGATTAAAAGATTGTTGATAAGCTTGAAAGGTAGGGATTCTATTACTCATTTTTGTGAGGTTTTTATAGAATTAAAATTGATTGTTTTGCCGCAATATATATATATCTATGTTGAACTGATATTATATGAGTATCACATATGAAACTATGACATGGACTCGTCTTGTATTGTACGGCGAGGAACATAATGAATTGACACATGTTATAAATTGAGAAGCATGGTTAGGAAAACTGACTCTATTAATAATGATTTAATATAGAGAAATGGTGAGACATGAAGAGGGCGGCGGTTACGTCCTTGGGCATGAATACCCAAAAAGGTAAAATAGGGGGAAGGTGATGACACTTCCTTGGGTTGAAAGTCCCAGAACACACTGTACAGGAATTGATTTGGTGAGGACTCGGGGCTTGATGTCCCCTCACCGGAACACCCTTGGAATGTTTATAGGGTGATCAAGTGCGCCCATTTGGGTTTCGATGAGTTGAGTGATACTCAATTTAACATGGATACCTAGGAACAATGATGATTGGTAATATTTGTATAAATGTGTAATTATGACACTTGGTAATGATTAACTACGGTATCCATAAGATGTGATCATAATAAACCTCATAATCTGGAATATGATGTAACCTACTAACCATGCAGTTTTAATGTGGTAATGGATAAACCATAAGGTGAGTCATGATTTCCCTACTGGGCATGTCGATGCTCATCCCTATCATATCTTCATATCTCAGGTGGAACTCAGTGCAACATATTTGAAGAGGAATAAGCGAAAACAATCCTGCTGTTTTTGTGTTAGAAGATCCTGTTTAATTACAACTTATCTACAACATGTAAGAGTTGTATTATTTTTTTTTATGGCTGTGTTAAGTTATTTGGGAATTGTACTATGGTGATGATGACTGTAATTATATATATTTGGTGCTACACTAAAAACTGTGGTTTGTATTTAAAACGTTTATTTTTATTTTTCTTGTTGTTTAAAGACCCATGGGCATTGTTTAATTGATTTAAATAATATAAAATTTAAAATTATTTTTATTTATTTAAAACTGTTAACCCCCACATAGGGGTGTTACAGAATTTTTGGTATCAGAGCCTAGGTTCGATTAACCTAGGGGGTATAGCACCACCTTAAAAATTAATTTTTGGGAATGGTTTTAAAGTTAGGTGTTAATATCATCATCATTTGGTACTGATCCTAGTTAAATTTTCGCAGCCAGTAGAAACTATGCCACCAAGACGTCAAATGCAATCGTCTGAGCTGTCACAACCGGTTGAACATGCTCAAGAAGTTGAGCAACCGGAACCGATGGAACAAGCTCAAGAAGATGAGCAACTACGACATGCAACACAATCCCCGCCAGCTGCACCAGAAGTAAATAATTTAGGACAAATTCTTCAAGCATTACAAAATGTGCAAAGACCTGTGGAGGTTCGTGATCCCGAACAACGACATCTAACTCTGTTGAAGGAGTTTATGAAGCAGAAACCACCCACATTTAGTGGAGAACCTAACCCGGTCATAGCAGAACAATGGCTAAAGGCAGTCAAAAAGAAGTTGGACACCTTGAGGATTCCACGGGAGTATTGGGTTAGCTTTTCAACATATATATTTGAGGGTAAAGCCGAAGAATGGTGGGATCTTCAGAAAGACGACTATGATGTGATGAATCTCACATGGGAGTAGTTCGAAACCATATTTTGCAACACCGATATTCATCAAAGCCATAGGCAAGCAATGATGCGAGAATTTGAAAACCTGGTGCAGGGAGATACAACAGTTGCTGAATACCATGCTCGATTCATAGAATTGTCTCACTACAATCCCGGGGCTGTATCGGATCCAATGGCGAGATGCGAAAAATTTAGAAATAACCTGAGGCCGAAAATCAGACAAATGATAGCTGCTGTTCCATCAACAGATTTTCTTGATCTTGTAGCTGCGGCACAGCGGGCAGAGACAGAACTAAATAACTCCTATGGAGAGTATAAGGGTTCTGGTGGGCGTCAAAGGAAAATAAGTAAGAAAGAGAAGTCACAAGGGCAAGTCATTCAGCATAGTGGAGTGACTATTGGTGGTGGATCTTCTGGCAGTGGTCGTTTCCAACCGTATGCTTGTCATAACTGTGGACAAGTGGGACATCTGAGGAGAAATTGCCCTAACCGCCCTACACAATCATCCTTTGCACCAAGGCCACAAGGAAGTCATTTTGGCTCCACTGTTTGGGGAGGGAGTCAAAATCGTGGAGCGCCTCAGCAAAACACTCCAGCTTCCCAAGTCTCAGTAACTCAACCTCGAGGGTTCCAGCCTCAGTACAACTATCAACAGCGGCCACAGGGTTCCAATTTTTATGCTAATCAGAACTTCCAACCGACTCCACAAGGCTCAGTGAATCAAAGGCCATATTTTTCTGGGAGAAATAATAATAAGGCTAGTAGTAGCCAAGGAAACCGAGGAAAAAGTGATAAAGGAAAAGCACCAGCACAAGCTTATGCAATTACGGCTACAACTGGACAAGCAAAACAGGCTGATCACTCAGTTGTAGACGGTATGATTCACGTGTCTCATTCTTGGGCTCATGTATTATTTGACACTGGTGCCACTCATTCATTTATATCTATGTTATTTGCTTCCGTACTACAATTAGAAACTGAGACATGAAGCCTTTTCAGCTTTCAAACACTTCAAGACGCTAGTCGAGAAAGAAGCAGGCGTGCCCATAAAGACTATTCGTAGTGATCGTGGTAGAGAACAAAACTCACAAGAATTTATAAATTTTTGTGAGGAGCATGGGATTCAGAAGCAGCTACTACAGCTTATACCCCACAACAAAATGGCCTTTTGGAGAGAAAGAACTGTACAATCTTGAATATGGTGCAGACTATTTTAGCAAGAAGCGGTATCCCAAAAAGATTTTGGCCTGAAGCTATCAATTGGAGCATTCATGTACAAAATAGAAATCCTACGTTTGCTGTTCAAAACGTAACGCCTGAAGAAGCTTGGAATGGACAAAGACCAAGTGTCGATCACTTTAAAATCTTTGGTTGCATTGCATATGCCCATATTCCAGATCAGAAAAGAAGAAAGCTTGATGACAAAGGAGAAAAATGCATTTTTATTGGTGTTAGTGAGCAGTCAAAAGCGTACAAATTGTACAATCCTATCACCAAAAAAATTGTCATAATTCGTGACGTGATTTTTAATGACGGGAGGTTCTGGATTTGGGATGAAAACAATGCTGAACAACAAATACAAGCTGATTTTGAAGGAGAAAATGGAGAAGAAATGCAGCAACCTTTGGAGAATGCACAACCTGTAGAAAATGAGCAACAAACAGCAGTCAATCAACGCATTTCAACCTCTGAAGTAGAAGATGATCATCGACCTCGACGAGTTAAAAAAAGACCAGCTTGGATGACTGATTATGAGATAATTGGGATTGATCAAACTGAAGACTCACTTACACATGTTGCTCTATTTTCAGATTGTGATCCAGTAGCTTTCGAAGATGCCATTAAAGAACCAAAGTGGCGGAAGGCGATGGATGCTGAAATCGTAGTTATTGAAAGAAATAATACTTGGGAGCTAACAGAGCTTCCGATAGGGCAAAAGACCATTGGTGTGAAGTGGGTGTATAAGACGAAGCTAAAGGAGAACGGTGAAGTTGACAAGTTCAAGGCGCGTTTGGTAGCAAAAGGCTATAAACAAGAATTCGGCATCGATTATAAGGAAGTTTTTGCTCCAGTTGCGAGACATGACACAATCAGATTGTTGATTGCCTTGGCTGCGCAAAATTCATGGCCTATCTTCCAGTTGGACGTGAAATCGGCATTCTTACATGGAGACTTGGAAGAACAGGTATTCATTGATCAACCTCTTGGTTATATTAAGATTGGAAATGAGCATAAAGTGTATAAATTGAAAAAGGCTCTTTATGGACTAAAACAAGCTCCACGGGCTTGGTATAGTCGTATTGAAGCTTACTTTTTGAAGGAAGGTTTTCGGAAATGTCCATATGAGCATACACTTTTTATTAAAACTAGAGATGGAGGAAAAATGCTCATTGTTTGCTTATACATAGATGATGTGATTTAGACTAGAAATGATAGTGCCATGTTTGAAAAATTTAAGCACTCCATGATGCTTGAATTTGATATGTCTGATCTCGGTATGATGCACTTTTTACTTGGCATAGAAGTGGTGCAAACTCCCGCTGGTATTTTTATTTCTCAAAAGAAATTTGTGGAAGAAATTTTGAACAGATTTCAGATGAAGAACTGTAATTCTGTTAGCACACCAATTGAGTTTGGTTTAAAGCTGATGAAAGATGTTGAAGGAAGAAAGGTGGATAGCACTCTATATAAGCAAATTGTGGGAAGCTTGATGTATTTGATTGCAACCAGGCCTGATATAATGTATGCTATAAGTCTCATTAGCAGGTATATGGAATATCCAAGGGAAATACATCTACTTGCTGCAAAGAGAATTTTTCGGTACTTGCAAGGTACGACTGATTTTGGGTTGTTCTACCAAAAGGGATAAAAGACAAATTTAATTGGCTTTACTGACAGTGACTATGTTGGAGATCTAGATGATAGAAGGAGCACATCCGGATATGTTTTTATGATGGGCTCGGGAGCTGTTTCGTGGTCTTCAAAGAAGCAAACAATTGTTACTTTATCAACAACTGAAGCAGAGTTCGTTGCTGCAATAGCCTGTGCTTGTCAAGCTATTTGGATGCGGAAAATTCTTGAAGAGCTTCATTTCAAACAAGAAGGAGGTACTATAATTTATTGTGACAACAATTCAGCAATAAAGCTCTCCAAAAATCCTGTTATACATGGAAGAAGCAAGCATATAGATGTGAAGTTTCACTTCTTAAGGGATCTCACAAAGGAAGGAGTCATTGATCTCATCCATTGCAGAAGTGAAGATCAAGTTGCTAATATTTTTACCAAGTCCCTCAATTTGGCTGCATTTCAGAAGCTCAGAAAGCTTCTTGGTGTTGACAAGTTGGATTAAACTGAATGTTGGCAAACTTTCAGTTTAAGGGAGGGAATGCTGAGTCACGTGGGTCTTTTTTTTACTATGTTTATTTAAGTTATAGAGTCAGCTATTTAGTGTCTTAGAATATAAGAATTTGTTATTAGTATTTAGTTTGTTTTTTAGTGGTACAAAACATAGCTTTGTGTTTACCAAGTCAGTAGGAGATTTGTTTCTGCACGTTGATGTAGTGGATGCATTTTTCCTTATTTTACGTTATTATCCGTTGGGTATTAGCTTTATATAAAGAGTATCTAGTTGTAAGCTTTCTGTTCAGCATCAAGAAATAAAAAAAACAGTTCATTTCATTTATGTTCATTTTTTTTTCTCTCTGATATTATAACACACCCAGCTTAAAGTTATCAAACTTTCTTAGTTGAACAAAGTCAATAGACGCAATTGTCAACAAACTCAATGAAGTGTATTTTTCGGTAAAAACAAGGTCACAATATGAAATAAAACATTTCCAAAAGTTTTTAAGGAAATCTTACCTTTGAGACAGAAGTAAGAACATCCCTGACATGGTATACTAAGTCAGAATCACTGAAAACAACATCATTCATCGCATGAAATCCTACTTCTTCATTCCTAGTATCAACTCCCATGGTTTCCAACCCAGACTTTGCCAATCCTACCAATTCAATAAGGAATGTGAATACGTAAATTTAGCTAAAATAATTTTAAAAAAAAACGAAACAAAAGAATTCACTTTACAGCTCAAACTACAAAGTGGGACTGTGTCAATGTAACTTTGTATAGTACTAAGTTAAATCTGCCAATTAAGCTTCATTTTTTGTGGAGTAAAAATTACGTCAAGTCTTGACAACGGAAGTACAGAACTTAAAGAAAAAAAAGAACCCCACTTCCGAAAATCAGTTGAACTTCAACAAAAAGCTATCAAACTAATCACTACCATTAAAAGAAAAACACCCAGAAAAAGGAAAAGGCAAAAACGTACGAGGATGACCCAGGTCACCTTTATCCGGGAAGGGACAGAACTCGCGGTCGGACTTTGCCACTTTCTAACTCCTGTGGTGTCAAGAAAAGTTTGTTTCTTTTTTTTTTCCCCGAGAAACAAACAGAGGGAAAAAGAGAGAGAGAGAGTGCTTGTTCTGGGTGTGGCTTCCGGAAACTCCTAACAAGTCGCCAGTCGGCGGCAACCGATTGGGAGTGTGAATGTAGTTTTTGTTAATTGTGGAAGAACTCCCCATACTTTTCCTATTTATTCATCGGGGGTTCCATCCTTTTTTTGACCTTTCTATTTCCACTTTGTCCTCCTGTGGCGGGAAACTAACCACTTTATTAGCGTCACTTTTTTCGACTATTTTCATTTTTGGCCCCTCAAAAATTAAAGTTGTCTCTCTTTGGCCCTTGAAACTCTAAATGGAACAAATTTGATCCTCCAAGTTTTAAATTTGTGACATCAACAATTCTTACCTCTTTCAAACATTAAATTTCTTGTAATTCATCTACGTGAGGTTTAAATGACATACAACTAACATGCAATGTATATAGTGTTAGGGGCCAAAGCCGAACAACCTTAACTCTTTAAAGTTGAAAATAAAAAAATGACTTCTTTTTTAAGAATTAGTTTTATTTTGTATTTGTTACCCAAAATACCAACTTCTTTGTTTTAATAATGTTTTTTTTTTTATTTTTAATGGAAATTGCAGTAAAAGTAACTTTTCAAAACTAATTGTTTTGTATCAGGCTTCAAAAATATTTATAGTAAATATCAAATTTTTAGTATAAATAACATATTTACTCCTTATTTATAGTGTAAATAATTCTCATCTATACATTAAATAGATTACTCATTAGTTTACAATGTAAATAATTCTTTTTTATATGATAAATAAAATATTTATATTGTAAATCTATTATTTACTACAAATATTTTTAAAACCTGTTATTTATTTTAAAAAATTCAAAAATCTACTATTTCTGTCGTTTTTCTTTTTTTTTTAACAAATTGATAAAGTTAGGGTTATTTATTATTATATACTTTATATTTTGCATATATAAAAATAGTACTTTAAGAATATATACAAAAATAATAAATTATATATTTTGAATATTCTCGAAATTAATTTTGAACTTGTTCTTTTTAGTTATTTTCTACCATTGAGTTAGCAACCCGAACTATAAATAAAATTATTAGAATGTATGAAATACAATCTGAATCCCAATAAACAATAAATAAAGAGGTTGAAAAGTACTACAAAATCAAAATGTTTAAATTTTAAAAAGGCAAAACAAAAAATATAAAAATTCAAGACTCCAAAAAAGATTTCAAATAATAATTTAAATTTTATTTTACGAATTTATTTGACATTATAATTCTATACATATACATAACGTGAATTTTCTTTAGCCACGTGAGGAGAAAACTTCTTACACGTTGGGTGGCCGTAGGGGGAGGGGGGTTCTCTGCATCTATCCTAATGAGCAACTTATCGAATCGTTGCAATTGATGTTCAATACCAAAGAAAAGAAAGAGCTCATCAGAAAGTGGGTTTTTATGATCTGATAAAAAAAAAAAAAAACCTATGTAAACGTTTAAGCACTTCACCTTAAATTGGTTACTTATGCGAAATGAATAGCCTGTTCAGTTTATCGGTTCAATTTAAAAGTTTGAATAAAAATTTAAATTATTGTAATGGAAAATAATATGGCAAGAAATTTTAAATTACGGTTTGACTTATAAAACAAAGAAAGCGCAAGCTTTTAGTTTATGTTTTTGCATCCGTAGTCGTACAACCACATGGTAGTAGTGGAGTGATTTGTCTTCCAATAAGGTGTTTGGGAACATATTTAGAGTTTTATACTAGAACAATCTAAAATTTAGTTGAAATTAAAAATATCAAACACCTTAATACATTTTATAATTTTAAAATTCAATTTTTATAAGAGAAAAATTATAACAAAAGGTGGTTAGAGTTATATTTTGTATTAACAACTGTGTTCCTAAGTGCCTTAAAAAAACTACATATGGAACTCGCTATTTTGGGAGTTTGTGTTTCTTTAAAAACTACATGTTTTTTTTTTTGGTTAGTTTACCTTAAAATGACAATTTCTTTCAATTGCTAATTTGCTAAGTTTTCCGGTAAATTGAAAATAAGCGAAAATTTTTTATACGTTGTTTGCCGTATAAACCGACAAGTGGTCGTTTAGTTTGTTTACTGTATAAAATAAGTGACATGTTTACTTTGTTTAAGGCGTCGTAAACGACATGTAGTTTGTACTTTTGATTTTGCTGTCTTCTACATTAACCACGTCGTTTTGTTTATAAAATCAACTGAACGACATACCAATCAAATTCTGCACGACAAGTCTTATTATGGTGATTTCAACTTTCTTGTGAATTTTGAAAGCAACAAACAACATACTTCTATTCTATGGAAAGACAGGTCGTTGTTTAAGATTAATATTTCTTTCAATAATTGTAAGAACCAATTTGCGACCATAAGTTTGAACTAAATATTTAAATTGAAAACACTGTAACAACTTAAATTTTATAAAAATAATACTATAACAAAACAAATTTGAACTAAAACTTTTTTTTCGAAGTTCAAACCTATATTCTGGAACAACCTCCTAATCATAAAAGCCATATATCACTAATACGTCACAATGCCTCTTCCCTCAGCAGGGATTGCTGCTGATCAGTGTGGACCATGTGAAAAACAATAAATTAACAGAAATAGCAAAAGAGAGAGAATTAGTTAAACTATCTGATTTGAGAATTAGTAAATACCAACTCTTTCCTCGTAGGATTTGCTTGCTTTTTGACTTTTTGTCTACAAATAAATATCCAGTTGTATCTCTTTAAGTGATTCTCCTTTGTTTTCTCCCAGCAAATGGTTAAAAATTAAATTCCACTATATATAGGCAAGCACTAGGAAAAAAATGAGGATCATATATAATAGAAAACAAACTGGATAACAACTCAAATGTGTGTTCACTTACTATTCTTTTTGTTAAAAATATCCTTGATAAGGGGATCAAATTGTTGCTATATATAGTGAAATATCTGTGAGTTCTAACACGTAAATTATACTATTAATGCTTAATCAATTTTATAAAGACTAATAGATTACAACCAGCTTGTCTAATTTGCTAATCTTTAAGGTTATCTCCTTAATTTCCAACCATCCCTTTCCTGCGTTATTCACTCTTGATCCTTAACTTCCCTATCTTTGCTGTCCTTAATCCCATTGCCTATATATACATATATATTCATGTGTTTGTAATGTTCACTTCCATATTCACCCCTTCATATCTCTTCTTCTTTCTAGCCGTTGTCTTCAACCAAATATTATTTCCTGTACTACTCAAAAGAGGGTGGGCAAAAATTTTTTAGGTTGATTTGATATAACATAGTTAGTTAAGGACCGTAGCCTTAATCATGCCTGCAGGGGGGTTTTCAGCGGCAATAGCTAGCGAAGTAGAGTATGAGGCGAAGATCACGTCGGTCGTCATCATTTCTTGCATGATGGCTTCAACCGGCGGTCTCATGTTTGGTTACGATATTGGCATTTCGGGTAATGTCCACTGACCGAACTCGTTTAATTCATATTTTTAATTTTGCTTAAAAAATATATATGAAAAGAAAAAGAAAACAACAAAGTCTGAGGGCTGTTTTAATCCTTATTAGGGCAGATGCAAACCATTTCTCCTTTCTAAGAACACAAATTTCACATCTTGACTGCTTAATTAGATTTATAAAAATTTAGCTGTTCTTTTAACATGCACTTATCGGAGCAAGTGACTAATTCTTACGTCAAATCATTGTCAAAGTTGGAAAAAAAATGTCCTACTATATGGAGAAAATTAATGATCATATTCTGCATTATGAATTTAAAATTATAATTGATTTTAACCTTAATTGTTAATTATTCAGTTTTATTATTTTCAAAATTAGTGTTGTGGAACATATATTGTTCATGAAACATGTCCAGGGGGTGTTACATCGATGCCTGATTTCTTGAAAAAGTTCTTCCCTGTGGTGTACAAGAGGACTCAGGAGAAAGGCTTAGATAGCAACTACTGTAAATACGACAACCAAGGGCTGCAGCTCTTCACGTCGTCGTTGTACCTGGCCGCCCTAATTGCGACGTTCGGAGCATCCTACACCACTAGAAAGCTCGGACGGAAGCTAACCATGTTTGTCGCCGGGATTTTCTTCATAGTCGGCACTATTCTTAATGCCACAGCCATGAACTTCCTTATGCTCGTTCTCGGAAGGATCTTGCTTGGTTGTGGGGTCGGATTCGCTAACCAGGTAATTAACTCATTCAATACTAAAAAAAAAATAAATTCATGTAATGAATTTTTTTTCTCCAAAGCCTTAAAAATAATTTGAAATGTCTCTAATTTCTGTTTTTATTTCTTTTATAATTTGTTGGAAAAATTTTTGTATACATTTACGTTATGCAGGCTGTGCCGTTGTTCCTATCGGAGATTGCACCCACAAGGCTACGTGGAGCACTTAACATCCTATTTCAGCTTAATGTCACCATTGGAATTCTCTTTGCAAATCTTATCAATTTTGGCACTGCTAAGTAAGTACATACATCTTGATGTGACATAAAAAGAATTACATTTTTGATGATTACATGACAAAATAACATTTGGAACACATAATCTATGGTTTACCATATGCATGAGCATATTAAGAAAAATAAAAAAGGAGAAAATCTAGAGATTTTTTAAGAAAACAATGAAATGATAGATTGTTTGCTGGTCAGGAGAGAAGGAAAAAAAAAAAAAAGAGACAGATATTTGAGGTGACCTGTTTTTATTTGTCCTTGTCCATCCTACGGAGGGAGATTTTAGAAAGAAAAAATTGTTACTATTTACATTAAGAATGAAAATAATTATAATAATATGTTTGAAAACACAGATTTAAACAACAAAGTTTTCGCTCAAGCTAGTTTTGCTATATTGTTCTAATTTCAAACCTTTAGTTCAAAACATGTTACTAAACTCACTTTTTAATTTGTCAGCATTCAAATCCAAACAACCTTAATTAAGTAGCAAAAAACTCAGTTATCTAATTTAGAGGGTGTTTGAAAGAGTAGTTCAAGCCAATAGTTTGAATTGTAAATATTATAAAATTCTTACATGGTATAGTTAAAAGCTACAGTGTAAAGTTGTCACATGTTACATTTCTCAATCTCAAATGATGGTTTAAACTATTCTCTCAAATACCCTATTAGTCAAACTATAAGATAAAAGAAAAATAACGTTGGCTATTTTTATAATGAAGTTAGGTGTGAAATTATTGCTAGACTATACCACGATTGCTATTTCTTTTTGTTTTAGCGAAGACAAATTACAATAACAATTATACTATGAATGAGCAGAATTGAAGGAGGATGGGGTTGGAGGCTTTCATTGGCATTGGCAGGAGTTCCAGCAGTGATGCTTACATTGGGGGCGATCTTGGTGACAGACACACCCAACAGCTTGATCGAAAGAGGTCGTTTGGAGGAAGGAAAAGATGTTCTCAGAAGGATCAGAGGCACTGACAACATCGAACCTGAGTTTTTGGAAATTGTTGAAGCCAGTCGCATTTCTAAGGAAGTCAAGCACCCTTTCAAGTCCCTTCTCAACCGCAAGAATCGCCCTCAACTCATCATTGCGATTCTCATGCAGGTGATTATCGATCCATCGATCAAATTACATATCTTAATTACACTTGATTACATTTGATGATGTCGTGTTTTATTATAAATTTATAAAATGTCACATACAAGTTGTCCCACGTAAATCAACTGTCTAAATAAAATACCCATTAATTGTGTTTTTTCAAAATATACTTTTCTGGTCCCTGAATCGATAAATAAGTTTTCGAAAACAAAAGGTACCAAAAAAAATTTAAGTAGCATGCTAGAAATGTTCTATGAATTAGGTGTACATTCGGTTAGAAGTTATGCCTTGATTTGTTTTGAACTGAAATTTCATGTGTCATATGTTGGATAACAATGCAAGTAATGTTAATTAAGTAATCACAACTTATCTACATCTTCTTTTGAGGAAAAAAAAATCAATAACAATAAATATTTAGTATAGTATCTACTATCTAATGCGCACATTAGGAGCTTTTTTTTTTCTTAAGATTAGAGAAGTATCTGTTTCTTTACACTTAGATGCGAACAAAATCATTTTAATATAAAAAATCATACAAAACAGACATTATAATACAAAATTAACTTGCAGATGCGATATAATACATAATTAACTTGCTGTAAAATTTTCCGAGTAAACGACAAATATATAGCACAATATTTTTATCAATATATAGACTTAAAATTATCTAATACATGTTATGTACGTACATTATATATATTCCACAGGTGTTCCAGCAATGCACAGGCATAAACTCCATCATGTTCTACGCGCCAGTCCTCTTCAACACCCTAGGGTTTGGCAACGACGCCGCCCTCTACTCGGCCGTCATAACCGGAGCTGTCAACGTCCTCTCGACCGTTGTCTCGATCTACTCCGTCGACAAGATAGGCCGCCGCGCCCTCCTCCTAGAGGCCGGAATCCAGATGTTCATCTCGCAGACTGTCATCGCCGTCGTCCTCGGCCTCAAGCTCCACGACAACGGCGACGAGATGAGCCACGGCCTCGCTGTTCTCGTTGTCATCATGGTCTGCACCTTCGTCTCGTCCTTCGCCTGGTCGTGGGGCCCGCTTGGGTGGCTGATACCCTCGGAGATCTTCCCATTGGAGACCCGGTCGGCCGGACAAAGTGTGACGGTGTGCGTGAACATGCTCTTCACCTTCATCATCGCGCAGGCGTTCCTGTCCATGCTTTGCCACTTCAAGTTCGGGATCTTCCTCTTCTTCTCCGGGTGGGTTCTCGTCATGTCGCTCTTTGTCATGTTCTTGTTGCCGGAGACCAAGAACGTGCCGATCGAGGAGATGACGGAGAGAGTGTGGAAGCAGCATTGGTTCTGGAAGAGATATATGGATGACCATTAGAGGGAAAAAAAAAAAGCAAAAAAGTTTCGGACTCTAATTTTGCTTCTCATTGAAATTAGAACAAGAAACGATAAAAAAAAAAAAAATTACATGCAGTTAAATTCTACTATAGATGAAAGAGTTGGTCATGTATGTCAGCATGAACAAGTTAATTAATAAAATTTAGTAGGATTTGCAGCTTAATTATTGTTTTTTTCCTTAAAATAAGGATCCATCTTAATGCAATTGTATGCTCTTTGTGATTTTTTTTGAAATGATACTCTTTCTGATTATGTACTAATGGTCATTTTCTTGTTTTTTTTTTTTTTTGTCACGATTTATTCTTCGCCAAAAATTGCACTAGTAGCGTTTTGGGGAATTTCATTTTTTTAAAAATAATTTTCCAATATTAATTTCGTATACAATGTGAAGGGGCATATGTTTTGCTCCTTGTTGAATTACTTCAAGGTTCTGATCTTATTCATTCAAATTCAAGTTGCAATCGAAACAAAACAATTGAGTGTACTTTAATGCTGTCCTACATAAAAAGAACTACATACAATAAATAGCACCTGCATTCCAAAATTTGACACTAGTGTAAAAATATAACAATCAATTAAAAATATTCTATATGCTAAATTTTAACATGTGATTGTCACTGGTCATTATAAGACTCTTTTATTTAAAATAGCATTGTTGTTTTCAAATTATTTAAAAGTTAAAGTTTACCTTTCTAATTCAAGGTCCGTTTGAAACAACTTTCGCTTGTGCTTTTAGTCAGTTTAAAAAGATAAGCAAAAACTATAGCTTTTTAATAAGTAAAACCATATTTTTAAAAAGCTTAAATAGATCAAAATAGTATCAAATTTTTTAAATAAGTTACAAAAAAAAATTAAATTTATAATGTATTATTAATACTTTAGTACAAGTTTCAGAGTCTATTTTAGAATTGTTTTTTTGAGAAGTCATATTTTATAACTTTGACTGGAAGGATTTTTATAGAGCAAAAGCACTTTTGATAAATCATCCAAACACTTTTAGAAGCAGATTTTGGACTGATGAAGCTAAAAATAGCTTCTAGAAGCCTTCCCAATTAGGCCCTTATATAGCTTTAATTAGGACTAATCTCACCTGTGACCCTTAAACTTTAGGGTCATTCTCACTTTACTTCTGTGACGACCCGCCTTTTCGGGCAGTCACTTTACTTTCATAAAACATCGTTTCGTAAACAGTAATCTTACTTACTTAGTAAGAAAAATATTGTAATAATTTTTTTTCTTTAAACGTTCTTTAAAACTGATGCGACCTCTGTCGCATTTCAAATTGAGATCTCACTCAACACTTGCCCTTAAAATCATTTCAAATCGTTTCTTAAACTTAATAAGAAACATTTATTAAATCATAGCTTAAAACTTTACTTTATAATTACATAAAACAGTTCGTAAACTGTATCTTAAACTTTGAATACAATTCTTAGAACTCTGATTTTCTTAAAATTTTGAAAACACAACATTAATCAATGGAAAACCTTTTCTTTACGTAGCGAAAGCAAACAGTGATGGTATCCATATCCAAATCTTCGCATCTGTCCTCCGCAGCACCCCGCTCTTCTAACGGGTCCTACTGGTCACCAATAAATTACCTACAGCATGAAAAACTTTTAATGAGCTTTCGCTCAGTAAGTTCAAACATATTCTCACAAAGCATTTAAACATGCTTTAAAAACTTTTCTCATGAAAAACTTTCTCTTGAAACATTCTTCATGAACGTTTTCCATAAACATTTCTAAAAACTTTTTTCATAAACGTTTTTCATAAAACATTTCTGAAACGTTTTGCACAAACGTTTTTCGTAAAACATTTCTTGAACGTTTTTCTTAAAACGTCGTTCATAAACCTTTTCTTGAAAACATGAAAATGTTTTTCATAAACATTTGTCATAAAACATTTCTCCGAATGTTTTCCATAACATAACAAATAAATATTTCATAAAAAGCATTCAAGTAACATCAGAATGCATGACTCCATTTATGCTCAATTATTAACTTCAATTATGAGCATTTTATGAACATTCTATAAACTTAAATATTCCTTTCTTTCTCAACCTTATTTCTTGTTCCTTAACTTTCTTTATCTTATAACCTTCCTTTTCCTTACTTTACTTTAGTGTTCGTACCAACTCATTAATCATGAGATCATAAACATGATGCTTCCCTTGTGGAAGACTTGAGACCATCAAACATTGAGGTCTTGTACCTCACCTTTAGGAGGTCAAACTTTAATTTTACTTTCATTACCTCATAACAAAGAGGCTGGTACGACACTTTCTCTTTATCTTTACGTTACCTTCTTATTAACTTTAGTGAGCATTTCAAATGCACTCACATCATATGCAAACACACTTGCAATTCATAGCTTGTACTATAAACCATATTGCATAACAATGCAACATATTGCTTAACAAATGCATCATAAAATGCAAACACATTTTACAAATCTTAACTTGTATTCTAACACTTATTGCACAATAATGCAACTTATTGCATAGCAAATGCATCATGAAACTTATAACTTAAACTATAAAACATTTTGCATTGTCATAATGCAAAACATACTTTAAATACTTTAAAAATCATAACTTACACTTTTAAGAAATGTTATGCATATCAATATGCAAATAAACCTTTAACATAACGATTGCAAATTCATTGCAAATCTTTTTCTTAAACTTTAAAACTTTTTTGCATAATAAATGCAAACATACTTTAAAAGAAACTTGCATAATAATTGCAAACTCATTTGCAAATTATATAAATAAGCATTTAAAAATCATTTTATTTCATGCTGTAGGTGAGATTTGAAACTTACCCGAACTATGCTCTAGCGTTCTCTATTCCATTCCTTTTTCTTGTATTAGTCGGCCTCTGCGTCCTGATCAAACGACAGCCGACTTATTAATTAGCTTTCTTTATTATCAATCAACTTGATTGATAATAAAACGTAAACATTAACCATTCATTCCTTATTCATAACTTGGTATACTATCGGTCTACCGTTCTCTTTACTCAACCTTATAAACCATCAGTTTACCTTTCCTTCAATTAGCTTTGTAACCCACCGAGGTTACTTTTCCTTTTAACCTCGTAACCCATCGGTTTACCTCTCGTTTACTTAAATATCTCTTATAAAATCTATGGTCTCACATGACCGTTACGTTACTTAACGTATTACGGAACATTTTTTGTCTAATAACATTATGCTAAATCGGAGTGTTCGACTCCGTTCTAGCCGTTTCCTTAATAATGACGATTTTACCCTTAACGGGTTTTTCGTCACCTTGTAACGTTATAAAACTCATTCTCACATAAAACAGTGTAACAATCACTGATCATGCATTTCATAAATTTCTATGAAAGCATTTAAAATAGTTTATTTTAAAATAGTTCATACTGTATGCGAGATTCTTACTTACTTACTTGGACTCCAAGCAAAGCAGATCCAGTTGTATCTCGTTGCATCTACAGTATACGAAGCATCCTCTGCAGTGCTCCTCGAGCGACCATGAATAGCTAGGAATGCTTCATGGAGATCATACATTCTTGAAACTATCATTCTGGACTCCGTTACTGCTGTTTGAATCGCCTCGATTTACGTGCAGTTGGTACCAGATGATTTTCACCAGAGTGGAATTTGCTCAAACGGAGGTCACCATTGCGTTCAAAGCGTCGAAACGAGTCAGGAGGCGGTCTCGGATCTTCGATCGGAGGTCCGGATCACAAAATCCCAATTTGACATTGACCGGCGGTTGACCATCGTTGACCGGCCGTTGACCGGCCGCGGTTGGCTCCGTTGGGGGCTGAGCTCGAGCCTACCCCCCCTAATTTGACCCTCCTTAGTCCATTGGTGGGGTCAATTTCACCCAATTTGGCCTCTAACATAGCAAATCGAAGCTCAATATCGGCTGCAAAAATGGAGACTTCGATCTCCTATCTCTGGTGAAGCTTCCGTGCAATTGAGGTGGAGGATTTGTTCCCCGACCTCCTCTGAGTGTTTCCCCTATGGTGGGGCAGCTCAACAACGCGTGGAACGGCGGCTCCACCTTTCCACGGTGGCAACGGAGCTCCTCTGGCGAGGCTTTTTCAGCCAAAATTGAGCTAAAAAAATGGTACCATCTTGCTCCTCTCCTCACGTTGAGTCCATAGACACCAAGATCACGTCGATTGGTGGTCGGACGACGGAGAAATCATGTTGGGAAGAAATGGGTTTCACCGCCACTTTGGGCGGCGCATGTGGCCTCCCTCCGGTGGCCTTTTGGGTGGCACGACACCTCGTTGGACTCAGCTCATCGAGAGCTTTCCATTGGTGCGGGAGGAGTCGAAAAAGAACGCCGGAATCTCGAACGAGATTTGAGGAGAGAGAGAGAGAATTCTAGAGAGAGTGTGTGTCGAATTTTCTCTGATATTTTCTGATTTTTTTCCTCTTTTTTTTTCTTTTCTTTTTATAAAAGTATAAAAAGAAATTATGGTCCACACAATTCAATTCTTATACTGTATTGCTCTAATACTGTATAATTTTTAATGTTATTATACAGTATTTTTCATTAAACTGTACTTTTTATCTTAATTAATCCTTAACTTAATGCATTTTTAATGCATTAAAAATCTCGGGTGTTACAACTTCATGAATCTTAAAAACTCACTTTAGCTCCTAAAATTTTAAATTAATCCTACTTAACCTCTTCTATTAGAATTTCTTTTTAAAACAATGAAAAATGAGAAAAAAAACTCAGTTATCTATTTTCTTAGAGTTTAAGTTAAAACAAACGAAAAAAGACCATATTACCTCACTTAAAGCTCCTTTTTTTTGTCTACTTTTAACAAAAATTTAACAGAATGGGTTATGTAAGACTAATTCAAAATTCAATAGACAAAGCACAAATGACTCTGATTTTAGTGGGCACAGGTGAAAACAATTATTAATAAAAATAAAGGATAAATTTTATTTTTACTCCCAAAATTTTCATTGGTTTGTCACCTTATCTCCCGAAATTTGAAAATTGCATGCACACACTTTGAACTTTAAACATTAGTTAAAATGCCTTTCAAACCTTAAAATGTTAGCAAAAATATCTCTTTTTGTGACATTTCGTTCATAAATGTCCCTCAAACTTTAGTAAATATGTCATATTGCCCTCTAAACTTCAAAAACTGGTGTTTTTACCCCTTAACTTTTTTCTTTTCATTTTTAGTTAATAATTTTCATAGAAGTCAAAGCTCAAATTGCTCACCCAAGAGTCTTGAATTATGAACTGAGTCAACAATTTTAACCCTCCTTTTCTAATGTTGTGTCTTTTTTTGGAAGGTTGTCTTTTTTCTTTTTTTTTTGTAGATTTTGTGCTTATTAAATGAAAGAAAAGAAAAATTAATTGCAAGCAAAAAATTAAAAGAACATGCAAGAAAAATATATATGCATATATAATATATATAAATTTCAAATATGTGTATATATACATAGGCCTGTATAAAATACTTTTAACAAAAATGGGCGTTAAACAATACAAAAAAAAACTACAATTTAGGTGAGAAATTTGATTTTTCACTTATGTGAAAAATTATTGACTAGAAAAGAAAAGGAAAAAAAATTTAGGGGGAAAAATACGAGTTTTTGAAGTTTAGGGGGGTGAAATAGTGTAATTACTAAAGTTCGAGGGGCAAAAATAAAACTTTATTGACAAAATGTCACAACAAGGGGCATTTTCACTAACGTTTTAAAGTTCGAGAGGTGTGCATGCCAGATTTCAAAGTTTAGGGGGCAAGGTGACAAACTAAACAAAGTTCAGGATGCAAAAATAAAATTTGTCCTAAAATAAAATAACGTATCAAGTACATTATTTTTATAGTTTTTGTGCTAAATATAGCATTATGATTGACATTTGCAATAAACATGATCCTATACTTAAAGGGGAATTTTCATAAATGTAATATTCTAAGATTTACTTTTTATAAATGTTACATATGTGCAATTTTTACATAACTTAATAAATAATATAAATAAAAGTATAGAATAAACTTTTCTAAGTGTGGCATAAATAAATATAACTTTTAAAAATATGGCATGATATTGAATTTTCTTTATACTTAATGCTGAATTTAAATTTTACATAAAATTACATTGGAAAACAATTTTCTTGCCCAAATGCTGGACATTAGAATAAAAACTTCGCATTGCATAAAAAATTATATGTTTTTTTCTGCCCATGTTAGCTTTTGTAAAGCAAACGACACCCAATGACAAAAACGACAATCAATTTGAACACAATTTAACTCTAGTTCCCCAAATGTTTCGTAATAAAAGAACAAAATACATAGTGGCCACTCCTTCTCTCTCTATTTCTATTTTTTTTTTCTATTTGCAATATTATTTTCATCATACTAGTCAGCGAGCACTACGAAAGTGCAAGTATTGTGCTACTTGAATATTTTTTTGTCTTTCCACTCTCTCTCCTCTCTGTATATGAATAACTAACTGTTATAACCATGTATTTCAAACACAAACGACCTGATTGATGAGTTGATGATTGCAAGTCCTCTTGAAGTCAATATTGCAAAGGTGTTGTTAAATCATGTCGTTTGGTACTGAAAAGTTCTAGAGAGAGAAAAAAAAAATGGTGTGTCGGAATTTCAACCTTTCTCCAGAGCATTATGAGGAAATTTTGGTTTTTTTAGGCATTGCCGTTTGTGATTGAAATTTTTTTCCCCTCAAAACCCCACTTATTCTTTTGCCCCCCCTTCTATAATTAATTTATAATGATCTCGTCCTCGTGCTCTAGTATTGCGTTTCCCCAAAGCAATTATATATTATGAGGAAAATTTTGCTTTCTAAGTATGGCCATATGGGGTTGAAGCGCTAATCTCATGCACTCGAGCTAATTCAGTTATTAGAGAGAGAGATAGAAACGTAACACATATTGCTAACATTCATAAATTTTATTCCGGCTTGTGCTCAATGTGGAAGCACAATAAGGAGCTGTGTACATGATACATAATATATATACGCGCTACACCAGCCTGTATTCCTACTGCATGTTTGTTTATTAAATTGAATATATATATATATATATATATATATATATATATATATGACGGATTCGAACTCTACTAGCACGTTTAGGAACTTGATTCGACTGAAAATATTTTGGTTCAAACCAACTATAACATTTTTTTCTCACAAAAAAATATTACAATGTTTTAGTTTCAAATCTTTGGTTTATGGTAGAATAATCGGGTGCTTGCAGCCACAAATTGAAAAATATTTTGACATATATGATACATACATACAAACATGTATAATCATGTATATACACAATATATATATATATATATGCTTCAATATTTATCGCTTTCTGATAATTGTATTAATCAATTAATTATAATATATCAAACTCCTGGAGAGTAGCAAAATATATCGGTTGGCGTATACGCATTAATAATTTCCGTTAGTTTTCAATTAAATTAATACTTATTTGCCGCCCCTTGGGTAAGCGTACAAGAATGAAAAGTTAAGTTTCATGTCCTTGGAAAGTTCCAAGTTCCAACCTTTCGGCTGCAACACCGCGGAATTTGGTATTCTTATCCAAACTTTACTTTTTCTACTGAAGACGTTATCCCCTTTTTAAAATTTTTGACTTTCACCAAACCTTTACTTAATTTTCTCGTGAATATGCATATACATGCATGCCTGATTTAGTGCTCAATTTGCGCCAATATTTATCTTCTCCTCAACAATATGTTTGCTCTTATCAAATAAGATAATAGTGTTAAATATTACTTAGGTTACAAATTTTCTGATATTCCCGTATATTTTTTACCATATATATTTTTGAATACGTATGTGTGTGTACCTTATATATATATATATATATATATATATTCTTTTGGTAGAGAAGACAGAATATGCTCCGGTGAATAATGATTTTTAACTGTTGATTAGAAATTTAATTGTTAGATCTACGTCAATTATGTTAAAAAATTACAGCACACGACATATAATTATTTGTAGACGCTCATAAGATCGTTAAAAAGTTAATCATAAGGCTAAAATATATATGCTATATCGGTTAAACAAAATTACCTTTCTCACCGTAAAAATTACCTACATAATACATATTTGTATTTATATGTCGCCAGCACTTGCTTCCTAATTTGTTTTTGACATCATTTCAATTTGTTATATATTTTTTTGATATTCAATTCTTAGTTAGTCAATTTTGGTGGTCTCCCATGTGATCACCCACACAAAATTCCTCCTGCATATTTGGCGGCCATCTCTCTCTCCCTCTCCCTCTCTCTGTGGAATCTTGCATTGGGTCATAACTCGACGTTATCCTTTAGAAGTCCACTTGGGACGAAAAATGACCACAAGTGTAAGATTGCGCCGCCCACAAAAGCACGCAGATAACGAACTATAAAATGGCCGAAAAATCATTTTTTCCCCAATTTTTTTGGTATATATCGGAATCTTAGATGTGTAATTTAAAATTGTGCACACTTTCAAAAAGGGCATCACGGGAAATTGCTCATAGCAGAGACCACTTGTCCAGCCTTAGGGCAAAAAAAAAAAAAAAAACACACACACATACATGAAGGAAAGAATCATGAGGATGGAACATTAAAAGTCGCAAAAAACAGAAAAGAGAGAGAGAGAGAGAGGAAAAACACAGAAGAGGATAGGATCATGAGGAGGGAACATTAAAAGTCTGTCCTAAAAGATATAGAAGAACATTAAATGATTACAGATCACATGATATATATATATATATATATGTTTATATCTGGCTACGCTCGGCTACGTACTACTTTTTCCACATAGCGTTAAGAGTTTGAATATTCATTGCCCCCATGATCATGTGATATAATATTTATCATCGAATTAATACATAAGAAAATCGAGTATAATATATATATATATATATATATTCCATTATAGGGTGTGATTGAATAAAGTGGATGTGGTGCCTACTATTTTTCTTTTTGTAGGATTCCCTATTCATAGATGATTATTGATTAAGATAGTTGCTAGCTAGTATTGCATAGTCAATATCAAGAGGCCATATATACGTTACATTTTCCTAATTAACACTTCGCTTTACCGTATTTTGTAACACTATACATATACATTTGCATTGCATAAATTGACATGAGAGATGACGCATATATAATAAGAGCAAGAAAACCTAAAAAATTAAGTATTGTCAATTTGTTAGAAATCTGTTGCTTTTTAATTTTTATTTTTTTTCAATCACTTTAGGTTTTATACATGGCCAATTTGCCCTAAATTTCTAATATTTATACTAATACTTTCAAGGCTAATCCCCCAACCAAATTTGGTTTTGAGGTTAATTTTTCATGAATAATGCCAAAGATATAAACTCTAATCCTAACTTATACACCAACTCACGAGTTGTTCTTAATTTGTTAGTAAATACAACACGTTCATGTGATACTCTTTTAAACACCTACTAATAAAAAAGTAATAGCGCATAAGTTAGTAGACTAGTTAGGGTTAGAGTTGGTATGTCTAGTATTTTTTCTTCTTCTTCTTCTTTTTTTTTTTGTTTATACATATGATCATCTACGCAATTAGGAAGTTGTATTTTTTGGAGGGAAAAATTACTAATTTATTGAACAATGAAAAAGAAGGAAATCCTAACATTAAAATTTTGGGTGTCATCCTCGTCACCACAAAGTCAGCGTTACTGGTTTTATATATATATATCTGTGAGCCCACGTAATACACTCATGTTAATGATCACGATTTCGTATTAACAAAGGGAAAATAGTAGATGTATGTTTAAAATATTATGTATTATGATTTTAGCATATGTTATGATTTTAGCAAATGTGAACAATTTTATGGAATTAATTGACTTTTTATTGGGTCCTCCACTTAAAATTTAGTGGAATACGAACATTGGAAGGAATGCTTGCAAAACAAGTCATTTTATTTTAATAAAATTTTAAAACATATTTAATGATATCATCTTGAACCTGAAGAAATTTGCATTTAAGTTGAATTTATTGCTTCTTTTGAACAACGAACTTGAATCTCCAACCACTCGTTATCGGTGATTCTGTCATAGTGGATAAAGATCATTAACTCATTCCCATTCTCTCAAACCTAATCCATATTTTTTCTTTTTGGGTAACGCAATTAGTAACTATCTTACTGTTTTGAGGGCAATAATTACTCTAAAAGTCCTCCACTTATGCGTTGAACATAAATTTGCAAATTATTTCCCTTCTTTCTTCATTTATTTATCTTTTACTCAACATCTTAGACCCTTTTTTTTTCTTTTTTTTTTAAGGGGTGAGAATTTCTGTAAAAAGTAAAAATATATTGTCAATTTCTTCAAGTCCCTTAGTCAATAACATGGCATAAGATAATGTGGACTGTTAACCAAATATCTACTTTCCAAGTGTGTTTTGAACTTTGTACCAAAACTTTGGCCTCAAAAAAAGGTTGCCAATACTTTTCCTCAGATAATAATTGTCTAGTTGTTTATTAAAGAACAAAATTAAAAAAATATATCAAAAAACAATCGTCTAGTTTTCAACTGATTTGCAAACTCTAACTAAACCTGGGATGTTTTTATTACATGGGAAAAAGACCAAAACCAAGATGATCAAGTGTACATAATTGGACCACAAAAAATTTGGTCCCTTTGGGAATATTGAATTATATGTGCCAATTCCAATTTGTCCTCTACGGTGTGTAACAGATTTTTCTATGTTCACACTATTTTCGTTAGTTTTCTCAAAACCGTCCGATTTTTTTTTTTTTTTTTGATGTGGACGTTCCTAAGGAATATATATAGAGTTTGGTCTTTCTTTCTCATATATTTGATTTATAAACAGCATCTTTGACTTTACTTTATTTCTTTATTTGAACATTGCTAAAAGAATAATAATAATCTGTGTTTAGTTATTGTCTTACTTTTCAAGGGTTAAGTTTAGTCATATTTATAAGAAAGCAATTTAGTTACTCATGCCCTTAGTTTAGACAGTAAACTCATTTGGTTGGAGAAATCTCCTCTATCTATTAAACCTGTTGTTGTATTTATTGCTTCTTTTATTAATTAAACAGGCTCTTTGTTCTCAAAAAAAGGATAATAATAATCATTATATGTATAATGTGCCCATAATATAAATGAAGTGTATTTCTGTATTGTGGTTTTGCACCTTCGTTTTTATTTTTCAATAATATGTTAAATATATTACTTTAATAACTTTTTTTTATTTAAAAAAAGTTCAGACGACCGGCCTCCAAAAGGAAGACAAGAAATTTCCTTTTTTATTTTTTTTTCTTGCGACGTGGCGTCAGTTGGTGTCTAACCCACTTTTTCCCTACGTACCAATCATTTACTTTTGACACGGATTCTTATTTTTTTTTCTCTTTCTTTTTAGATTGTCAAACAATTTGGGGAAGAATATTTATTGTTTCCGTTTATTCAAAAACAATGAACATATTCCCTCCAAAAAAAAAACAATGAATATAAAGATGAGATTCCTAAAGAAAAAAAAAAAAGCTCTTTATTAAAGTTTCTCTTAATTCACAGCCGTAAATTTGGAATAATTTTTGTGTATATCCTCTTGCCTTCAAATATTATATTAAAGGTTACTTTGCGGATTCTGGTCGCAAATTTTGAACGAGATTGTTAATTTGTTTGACTAGAAATCTATATGTAATAACACTTTTTATATTTTTGTTCTAATTTTCACAAAATTTAGCATTTTAGACGAACACATAAGTAAAAATCAGTCCCCGCGAGCGAAAACCAGTCAGAGTAAAATATAGAAAAAGAAACTAATTTAAAACAACAGGTAGAAATTGTGCCCTATCTTTAGTCATATATATATATATGTGTGTGTGTGTGTATAATTTTAAGGGGATATCTTATTCATATGTAGATTTTATACCAATCCTAAGAAGTTATATTCTCAAAACAAAAAAATATACCAAAAAGTTTGATCTACAAATATATTTATCCACGAAATTTTTTTTTTTTTTTTGTAAAAACATCTCTCGAATTTGATAAGAGGAAGGACTGATTAGTTATAAACCAAGAAAGAAACTAATTAATTTCCTCCAATTATCCAAAAGCCAGCATTGAATTTGTTTTTTCATATATATGTTTATCCACATAGTTAAGAAATAAAAAGGAATCAATTTCTCTAAAATTTGATGAGAGGAAGGACCCATTTTATAACCAAAGGAAACTAATTAATTTCCTCGAAATATCCACAAGAAAAAATTGAATTGCTTTTTTTTTTTTTTTTTTTCACTTTTTGGCTTAACAAACACATAAGTTATTTTGATAATTTCTTTTTTCTCACTATGAAGTCATTGCTTATCTTAGAAATTAAGGGAAAAAAGAAGATCAAGAAGAAAAAAAAAACTAAATTAATTTAAGAAAGCATTTGAGACGTTGACTTTCTAGGCAGGAAATCCAAATCACCACGTGTAAAGATCCAACGGTGGATCCCACTAACACGTCATCATCTATTCCGTATCATGACTCCTGACCACCTCGTGTTCTTTCATATGCCCTTCCCTTGCCTATATAAACAACTCTCCTCACCATATTATACCCACAATATATACATTTACACTTCTTTTTTCTTCTTCTTCTTGATTTTGTTGTTCTAATATTTTGCTAGTAGTACTATTTGAGTACTATTATCTTTTTTTAAAAACATATTGTTGAATACCTTTTAAGGCTTTTTATAATAGTAGTATTTACTCGGAGCTTTCTGAGATCAAAAACATGCCTGCCGGAGGGTTCTCGGTGGCTTCGTCTGGGGCGGATTTCGAGGCGAAGATCACGCCGATCGTCATCATCTCATGCATTATGGCGGCCACCGGCGGCCTCATGTTTGGATACGACGTCGGCGTTTCGGGTACTTTTATTATCATGTTCTCATGCATTATGGTGTTTTTTTTTTTTTTTTTTAAATGGAGGTGTTTTAGATCTTTTATTTTGTGGTTTTCATTGATAAATTTGTTAATTTGGTAGGCAACTAGGTTTATTGTTTGGTCACGTTAGTTAAATTAAATTATTATTATTATTTTAAAGAAGGAAAAAAAAAGGAACGAAAACATAAAAGGAAATAAAAGTTTCATTGGCGTAATACTATATTGATATCAATCAGCCAAAAGTGAAAAAAAAAGGGAAAAAAAAAAGAAGAAAAAACAGTCCCTTGGAAAACTCTTCAATCTGAATCTGTGAAACAAATTAAAGAAAAAAAAAGAAAAAAGACAGTCAGATCCCTGAAAAAGTGGATTTCTTTTCTTTTCTCTCCCGCCAACATTGGAACCCAGAAACCTTTTTTGCTTTTGATATCCACAAGATTGCCTGTTCCTCAGCCAGGGGTATTTTCGGAACTTCAAAAATGTTACTTGCATAATCTATATGAATCTTTTTCTTATCTTCCAATCCTACGCCATGTGCGCACTTTCTACGTTGTCATATTTCAGTATTCTTATGTTAAACTAATCCTAATAATAAATCACATTATTTTTTTTAATTTGTATTTTTTTTTGTTTCTAATAATTAATTTTGATCATATATATATATTTCAGGGGGTGTAACGTCTATGCCGAGTTTCTTAAAAAAATTCTTTCCTGTCGTTTATAGAAAGACACAGGATGAGGATGATAGCAACTATTGCATGTATGACAACCAAGGCCTACAACTGTTCACCTCATCTCTATACTTAGCCGGTTTAACGGCTACTTTCTTTGCCTCCTACACCACTAGAAAGCTAGGCAGAAAACCAACCATGTTGATCGCCGGAGTTTTCTTCATCTTTGGCACGGTCCTCAACACCGCCGCCATGAACCTCGCCATGCTCATCATTGGCAGGATCTTACTTGGTTGCGGAGTCGGTTTTGCTAATCAGGTATTTCAACTCTTCACTTTATGATATAGTTGCGTGTAATATTACTGTTAGGCTTTTTGATCATTTATTTATTTACTTATATTTTGGTTTCAAACATAACAGCTGCACACCTGACATGGTCAGTTATTTAAGTTGGACCCATAAACTCACCGGCCTATAACCGAAAGAAAAATCCATCTTACGTAAAATTTCTATGGCCTCCAACTTTTAATTTGGATAATTGTACCCATAATTGTCTGTCAAAATAAGTAGGGTTATTTGGGGGTCCTATTGCTGTGACTATCAGTCTATTTCTGGGATCCTCCATGTGTCTAATCGAGTCAATTTTTTTTTCATTTAATAAACATTTACCAAGTTACGTAGATTTTCATTTTTGGTAAATAAAATACCATGTAAAGTTATATGAAAGTTTTAAAATATACACATATATATGGCATTGTATTTTTCACAGCCTATTGCTTAATTATGTATTTACATTGTTAGTATATACACTTACGTCATATTTGACACACCATATTGTATTATTGTGTTGTATTATATACAAAAAAAATACAATATAATATGGTGTACCAAACAAACCTAGTCAACAGTATAATACATTATTCATTTTGAAAATGGTAAGAATAGTAATTGTATGTGATATTATTATAAATACTAACTATAGTGACAGACGTCGTAGTTTGTATGTTCCTATCATTTCCTAGTCAAAAACTTCGCTTTTACATCTTACGCAATCAAATTTTATTTTTTCTATGTCTCTTATATAGATTCTTGTGATATTTACTAAAGAAAATATTTTGCTGAATTATTTAGTCAAAAAGTAATTAATAAATGAGAACATGGGGCCAATGTTTAGTGTGTATGATGTTTCAATTTTGTCGGAGAGTCTTACTTATGATCAAATCACAAATCTATTTTTTCACCAATTGGTCATCCACTAGTTTTCACCTATAACCTTTTTCTTTATACAATATTACATGTTTGACGTTTCTGTTCATGTGAATGAGACTTTTTTATTTTTAGGTATTAATTAATTAAAGGAACATCATATGATAAGGTGTAGGTAGCTTGGAATTATCCAGACAAAGTAGATGAACCTACTTGCGATGTATCTTCCTTGCTTGTATTATCCTATCATTTTTTTCCATATTTTTATATTTTTTAAATCTCTATATTCACTTTTGTTTGAATAACGTGATCAAGTGGGACCCCTAAATTTTTGTTGCAATAAACGTTTTGTTTTTTTTTTTTTATCACTCAGTGTTTATTTAATTATGGTGGTTGAATCTTTTTCATTTGTATATCTTCAAATATTATAATCTTTTTTTTTTTTTTTGTTATTACTTGGACCAAATTATTCTACATTTTGGATTGATGTGCGTTTATATATATATAAAAGGAACAACTTGGCTTGGTCCATGTGACACAGACCTTGAGCAATTTTTTTTTTTCAAATGTAAATTGTAATCAAGTTGCTTGCTTACATATTCCAACTTAGAAAGTTATGTCTTCTCTCAAAACAATAAACATGACGACACTTATAGACTTTTTGATATATAATTAGTCAGATTTTTCGTCTCATATATGTATATATTTATGTAGATTCACTAAACTACTTGAGTGACAATAGGAAAAAAAAAATTAACGAATTTAACGATGAATAATTTATTAGGACAATTATTGGGTCAGTGCCAAATTTTTCTTTTTTTTTTTTGGTTGGTCATGATTTCCTAATTGAAATTTTATTTATTTATTTTTATTTTTTTCCATATAACAGGCTGTGCCACTTTTCCTATCGGAGATTGCACCCACAAGAATACGTGGAGCACTAAACATACTATTCCAGCTCAATGTCACCATTGGAATCCTCTTTGCAAACCTTGTAAATTACGGAACTGCCAAGTAAGTCAAACTCTCGTTTTTGTTTTTATGCTATTTTAAATGAAACATATATATATATATATATATATATATATATATATGAAATTATACAATTAGTGATGATTTTATTTAATTGATTTCTTTTTGTAAATAATTTATGTGAAACGATTCTTTACTATTTACACCATGCATTATGAATAGCAGCATCTTAGTTTGGTAGCAAAAATTAAAAACAAAAAAAATAAGACAGCACATGTATGAAGACAAAAAATCTGAATTTGAATGGTGAGATTAAAATAATAGATGTGCACACGTGCCTATCTATACCTCGTTGTCTCTTAAGTAATCGAGCCCACTAAAATTGATTGGTCAATTTTTTATTGAAGTGTTTAATTTTATTCATTTGTTTATTTATTTATTTAATTATTATTGAAATTGGCAAGCGTTGACTGTTGAATATGTATCATATTCCCCAAAATCACGTGACTTTGAACGTTGAAATTTAAGCGGAAGACCTCAGATTGGACTGGAAAAAGATAATTACAGAGCAGTTAGACTTAATTTTCTTTAACGTGGTTAGAAAGGTTAAATATTTTTTGTCTTCTTTATTTTGATAGAGACAAGTCAAAATTAGTATAGAGAAGTCAAGCTATAATTAGTCCACTTAAGAAACGTTTGCCACTAAAATTAATTGGCCACTTGATCACATTTTCAGGAATATTCTTGAATATGTATTAAACAAAGAAAATAAAACCCTTAAAAACATACACATGCATGCCAACCCGTTCAGTAACATTTTTAAATCAGAAAAATATAATTCTTACTAATTTCAATATAATATTTTAAATATAAATTTCGAACCTCAACTGGTTTAAACACAAAATTATAGTTTGAAACGAGTTGTACACATATTTCACTTGTATTGTTTAAAATAACATGAGTAATATTAACATTTAATTATCAGTCTAATTCATGTATTTTGCTAATTATTTAATTTTTTTCTCTAAATTAAATAAAATTAAATAGGATTAAAGGAGGATGGGGATGGAGGCTGTCACTTGGTTTGGCAGGAATCCCTGCTGGTCTACTAACAATAGGTGCCATATTAGTGGTGGAAACTCCCAACAGCTTGATCGAGCGTGGTCGCCATGCTGAAGGTAGAAAAGTGCTTGAAAAGATTCGTGGAACTAGTAACGTTGAACCTGAATTCCAAGAACTGCTTGAGGCAAGCCGTATTGCTGCCCAAGTCAAGCACCCCTTTAGGAACCTCATTAAGCGTCGGAACCGTCCCCAGCTCATCATTGCAGTCGCCCTTCAGGTAATTAATTGAATTTAAGGTTAGACTATGTCTATAATTACTGATATTTATATTATTGTCATGTAAAAACTTACTCCAATTTAGAATTTGTAATCTTATACATTAGACAAAGGGTTAATTTTGATAGTTTTTAAGTTAGCCAAAAGCAAATTCAAATCTTAGGGTGTTTAGTATGGTGGTAGGAACCATTGGTTAGAACTGTTTTTTATTATAGCATGTAAAAGCTTCATACTGTAGCCACTTTTTTTTTTAATTGTAGTATGTGAGAGCTTTACACTATTCATAACTGAAATTGTAGTTAAAACTACTTTTGCTAAACAGCAGGCTATATTAAAAAAATTTGTGTTCTAATTCATACATGCACAATCAATTTGGTGCAGATCTTCCAACAATTCACTGGCATCAACGCGATCATGTTCTATTCACCAGTGCTGTTCAAAACCTTGGGGTTTGGAGGCGACGCTTCTCTCTACTCGTCGGTGATAACAGGAGCCGTTAACGTCCTCTCCACAGTCGTGTCGATCTACTCGGTCGACAAAGTCGGGCGTCGCATATTGTTGTTGGAGGCTGGAGTTCAGATGTTCTTGTCCCAAGTCTTTATAGCGGTTGTCCTAGGAAAGAAGGTCACGGACACATCTAATGACCTAGGTACGGGCTGGGCCATCCTAGTTGTCGTCATGATTTGTGTGTTTGTGTCCGGGTTTGCTTGGTCTTGGGGACCCCTTGGTTGGCTAATCCCTAGTGAGACTTTCCCCCTGGAGACTCGCTCCGCGGGGCAAAGTGTCACTGTGTGCGTGAACTTGCTCTTCACCTTCGTCATCGCGCAGTCCTTTTTGTCCATGCTTTGCCACCTCAAGTACGGAATTTTCTTGTTCTTCTGCGGGTGGGTCTTCATCATGTCGATTTTCGTGCTGTTCTTGCTGCCGGAGACCAAGAACATCCCGATCGAGGAGATGACAGAGAGGGTGTGGAAGCAGCATTGGTTCTGGAAGAGGTTTGTGGACGGTGATGATGATGATGATGATTATAAAAAGCCTCAAAAGATTGAAGGGAATAATCATGGAGTCAATGGTGATGCCAAGAAGCAGAGTGGGCATAGTAATGGAGTGTAAACGTGTGGAATAAATAATTAAATTGAAGACCCAATTAGATATAGATCAGTTTTACTAGGTATTCGATTTTTAATTTTCATCTCCAGTGTTAGTTTTATATATCATCAGTGCTGGAGATTTTTTATTTTTAATTTTATCTCTATTGTTTGTTTGTTTTTTTTTTTTTTCTTTTAAGTTTGTGTTGTCCTTGATAAGGCCGGCCATGTAACATCAAATGCAAAAAGGCTGGAACAGTACTTTATTGTCCGTTATTATATTCCTCTATCCTTTGTTCATTTGAGACTTATTTCTTTCTTCTTCTTTTTTCCTTAGTAATATTCCTTTTCTTTAAGCAAATTATGATTTGTTACTACAATGAGTTTCAAATTTGTATCATGATCAAAATCCCCATCATTATTCATTCTTCATTGCAAGAAGAAATATTCTTTTGCTTGAAACAAATTATTCATTGAAATATTTAATTGGATAATTGTAACGTCCCGAAATTTATTTAACATTAATGTAATGTAAATGATGAATTAGTGTGCCATAATTAAAGTTTTAACTTTAATTAGATTATTTGGTTGGATTTTGAATTTTGGTTGTTTTGTTAAACTGATGTATTCAAATGATTTCTTATTGATTTAAAATGATGTTTTGAGTTTTAAAACACAACAATTTGTAAAATGTTAAAAATACTCTGTTTTACAAAACCGTGGGCGGCACATGGTTTTCGCACAGTAAAACCGCCCACCGATTTTCTCTATTTATTTTCCTTTCCTCTCTCTCTCTCCTCACTCTCACGAACTCTCTCTCTCTCTCTTCACTCTCCCTCTCGGCAGCCTCTCTCTCTCTCTAAATTCTTCAAAAAAAAATTTTGATTTCCATTCGAATCCAAGCTTCGGAACAGCACGGAGGAAGCTCGGGGACGTGATTCGGCGACCGAGAACGCGGATTGAAGCTTCGATTCGAGGTTAGATTCGAAATTTCTAAACTTTTTTCAAAATTTTCGATTTTGTGTGTTTTTGAAATCTAAGCTTGTTTAAGCTTAGAAAACCGTGGATTTGTGTTAAATGAGCTTAGAACAACTAGAATCTAAGCCTAGATTGAAGAAAAACGGAGTGGATTCAAGATTTTCATTTTTCTCCTCTTTTTCTCATTTTCGGATTTTTGAAGATTTTGAGTTCAAATGTTGTTTAAATGATTCCAAACATGTTTTAGAATGTCTTTCTATCAACTATAGTTATTTTTCATGCCTGGGAATTGAGAAAAACAGGTTGGAATTCAGATTTGGATTTTGGGGATCGAGAAACCCGTGGCTGGGATTTCTGGATTTTCCCAGTTCGGCAGGCCGAAGTTCATGTTCGGCAGGCCGGAGTGATGATCGGCAGGCCGGTGTTCTTCCGATCGGCAGGCCGAATCTGGGGCAATGTTCGGCAGGCCGAACCTTGTTTCCGGCAGGCCGAACTGTACAGTTCGGCAGGCCGAAGCAGGGCATCCGGCAGGCCGACCGAGGCATGGAAAATTTTGTGATTTTTACCCGATTTCATTGTTTTGAACCCTGATTTAAATCTCAACCTTATAGGATGATTTTAATGATACAAATGGCACACTAGGACATTATGAAATGATTTAGTAACATAGAATGTCTCGAACTAGATATTGATCGGCTTAGTTTGTATCTAGGATTGTTCGTGGTTCCGTGGAGCTAACGTATAGCGGACCGGGATTACGGTGTGGGGTACCGGCACGAGTACTGAGGTAGGACTTCTATCCTATTCCTTTGGTAGCCTGGTTTTGAAATGATTTGGCTTTGAAAATGATTTCTATCAAAATGTTCTCAACGGTTGTTTGGAAATGGTTTTATCGGTAGTATTTTAATACACCGTGATTATGAAATGAATTTCATAATGAATGTAATTGACAATACTCGGTAATTGGGTTTGAATGATAATGATAACAAACACTAAGGCATGATGCCATATCAGAGATCGGGTCGTGTGACGAACGACCTTGGGGGCAGGTCCCGAAACCCAGCTGGGCCACTACGGTGGTGATATCATGGTTTGCCTAGGTAAAAGTAAATTGGTGTTTTGATTTGACGAGTAGACTGTTCTGTGTCAGAACGGTTCTACTCAATTTATTTATTTATTTATCTAACGTTTTATTTCTGTATACTCCTGATAATGTTTTGTTTCTTTGCATCGAATTATTTTATAAAACCTAGTCCTGCTGAGCCTTTCGCTCACGTTTTATTGTTTTAAATTTCCCCCCCCCTTCTAGGTGGTTTTCCATATAGGTTTGGAGGAGATTCTTCAGACCAGACTCAGGAGCACTAGGAGAATTTATTTATATTCAGTATTATTAATCAAGGCATGTAAGGCTCAACTTTATTTGTACTTGGACTGTAATTGTATTTGTGATATTGTCAGATCCATGTGTGTGCACAAGTTGTGGGTTGTGGAACCCATATTCGCGGTTTTTATTCAATTATTGTTATTTGATTAATGATTTTAAATTCCTTTACAAAAATGTGGTGGAAAAATCTTCTTTATTTCTTGCTTAATGGGATTTTTAAACCCTTAATTTCGATTAAGTTCTCTTTTAATTAATCTAAATATTCCGCCACGTCACCTCCCGTACTCTGGGGCGTGACAGAATGGTATCAGAGCTCAAGGTTATGAACCTTGGGAATTGTGCACACATAGGTTTGACAATGAAATACCTCTGACAGTCCAAATTTTGTTTTCAGAAGTGAGAGAATGGCACCTAGACGTCATTCGACAGCTGACGCGGAGTTCGGAAATGATGAGGGCCTGATGAGGTCTATGATGGCAGCTTTCCGGCAGATGGCAGCCAGGGCTAGACCGGAAGACTCCAGTGTTGGTAGTCGGCATGCCTTCTTTAAGGAATTTCGGCGGGCGTCTATTCCGACTTTTGATGGCAATGGGGATCCGCAGTTAGCAGAGTATTGGTTGGATTCGATTTTGAAGCATCTTGATACCCTTGGTGTGCCTGAGGAGTATCGTGTAGAGTTTGCGGCGTATAAGCTCGAGGGTGGCGCTAACACCTGGTGGAAACAAACTAAGCGTCTGGAGCGCGGTGGCAATATCAGTTGGGACAAGTTCGAGGAGCTGTTCTATGATCGGTATTTTCCGCAGGGATATAGAGACCAGAAAGCAGCTGAGTTTTATAGATTGCAGCAGGGTGATATGTCAGTTCGGGAGTATGAGGCAAGGTTTAACGAGTTGGCTAGGTTTGCTCCATCAGCTGTGGCATCGGAGCGTGAGAAATGCATCAAGTTTCAGGAAGGACTCAAGGCTCCTATTCGGCGGCAGTTGGTTGCTCTACGGCTTAGGAGTTTCGGAGAGCTTGTGTCGTCGGCGATCTCCGTGGAGAATGATTACGTGCAGTATTGTGAGGACCGAGCCAAGGCTTCAGGAGGACCGCAGAGGAGTGGCAGGAAGAGCACCAGTAGTCGTCCAGCTCCGGGGAAAGGCAAGCAAGGCGGTGCGACCAGTGGCAGTAGCAGTTCGTCTGGCAGCGGGCGCAGCAACCCCTACAGCTTTCATTGTCATTTCTGTCAGCAGCCCGGACACATCAAGAGGAATTGCCCGATCAGGAGTGCTCGTCTTGGATCGCAGACCGGGGAGGATGCCAGTCGTTCGTCTCAGCCTCAGCCTCAGACCCTACCTCCGCCTCCGCAGTACCCGCAGTTGCAGTATCCGCAGTTTTCTCCTCAGCAATTCACATATCCGGCACGGGGACAGCAGCAGCAGTATTTCCAGCGCAGTGTTCCTCAGTATAGAGCTCCGAGTGCAGGTAGTGTGCAGTTGTCTCCATCTCAGCAGTATCGGCCGAGTAATGCAGGACCCAGCAATGTCGGTAGAGGAAAAGGAAAAGCGCCAGTGCAGGTTCATGCGATGGCATCTGGAGGGTCAGATTCTCAGACTGGTAACGCAGTTGTTGATGGTATGATCTTGGTTTCCAGATCTCTAGCACGCGTTCTATTTGATACCGGTGCATCTCATTCTCTCATTTCGAGTTCCTTTGTACATGCCTTGGGATTAGAAGTAGAAGAGTTTAATGAACCCCTAGCTATAATTTCTCCCTTGGGGCGGGTGTGTGTAAATCATATGTGTAAATCTTGTAAAATAAAGATTGGGGATGAGATTTTGAAAAGTGATTAGATTATACTCCCCATGAGTTCCTATGATGTGATTCTAGGAATGGACTGGTTGTCCAGGTATAGTGCAGTTGTGGACTGCCAACTTAGAAAAGTGACCCTAGTGTCTGATAGGGGGACGGTAATCACTTACCAGGGTGGTGGTGATTGGCTAATGAGTGAGCGTCTCATGAAGTCATGTCTAGGAGGGCGAAGGAATCTAGATTGTTTTGCT
This sequence comes from Artocarpus heterophyllus, assembly GCA_025403435.1. Taxonomy (NCBI): domain Eukaryota; kingdom Viridiplantae; phylum Streptophyta; class Magnoliopsida; order Rosales; family Moraceae; genus Artocarpus; species Artocarpus heterophyllus. The sequence goes on from CM046351.1 coordinate 12,602,980, forward strand.
TTTCTTGCCAATCTAGATTGCGAGCCCTATGTTTCGAGTAGTAGTGTAGCGATTCCGGTGGTTGGTGAGTTCGAGGATGTTTTCCCCGACGAGTTGCCAGGATTGCCACCGTATCGGGAAATTGAGTTTGGTATCGAGTTGTTTCCAGGGACATCACCGATTTCTATGGCACCTTATCGGATGGCGCCGGCAGAAATGAAGGAATTGAGGAAGCAACTTCAGGAGCTTGCTGATAAAGGATATATTCGGAATAGCACATCTCCGTGGGGAGCACCAGTTTTGTTCGCTAAGAAGCACGATGGGACTCTCAGGTTATGTGTGGATTATCGGCAGCTGAATCGTGTTACGGTGAAGAACAAGTATCCTTTGCCTAGGATCGATGAGCTATTTGATCAGTTGGGAGGTTCGCGATACTTCTCGAAGATTGATTTGCGGTCAGGTTATCATCAGCTCAGAATCAAGGAAGAGGATATTCCCAAGACAGCTTTTAGGACTCGGTATGGGCACTTCGAGTTTCTGGTTATGTCTTTCGGGTTGACGAATGCTCCAGCAGCTTTTATGGACTTGATGAACAGGATATTTAGGCCATATCTGGATCAGTTTGTGATCGTGTTCATCGATGATATTCTTGTGTATTCTAAGACATGGGAGGAGCATGAGCAGCATCTTCGGATCGTGCTTCAGACTTTGCGGGAGCACCAGTTGTATGCTAAGAGGGAAAAATGTGAGTTCTGGTTGACCGAGGTCAAATTTCTGGGTCATGTCATCTCGGAGCATGGTATTTCAGTGGATCCGTCCAAGATTGAAGCTATATTGGAGTGGGAACGACCAAGGAATGTAGCGGAGATTCGCAGCTTCTTAGGTCTTGCTGGATATTACAGGAAATTTGTAAAGGACTTTTCGAAGATTGCAGCTCCGTTGACGAGGTTGACCAAGAAAAATGTCAGGTTTGAGTGGGATGAAGACTGTGAGTCTGCTTTTCAGGAATTGAAGAACCGGTTGACTTCAGCTCCAGTATTAGTTATTCCTAGTAGTGACGAGCCATATGAGGTTTATGCTGATGCTTCAGGGCGCGGACTTGGATGCGTGTTGATGCAGCATGGACGTGTGGTTGCGTACGGATCGAGACAGCTACGACCTCACGAGCGGAATTATCCTACTCACGATTTAGAGCTTGCAGCGGTGATCTACGCGCTGAAGATTTGGAGATGTTATTTGTATGGAGCGTCGTTTCAGGTCTTCTCCGATCACAAGAGTTTGAGGCATTTGTTCACTCAGAGGGATCTCAACTTGAGGCAGCGCAGATGGGTGGAGTACATGGAGGATTATGATTTCGCGTTGCAGTATCATCCCGGGAAAGCTAATGTGGTCGCGGACGCGCTTAGCAGGAGGTCTTCAGGGATTCTCGCTTGTTTGATTTTTGAGGACTGGAGCAGGGATGCGACAGTGAGTGAGTATCGGCTACAGTATCATGAAGACGGTGATCGAGTTTTGTTATATCACGTGAAAGCGACTCCAGCTCTTGTTCGGATGGTGAAGCAAGGTCAGTGGCAGGATCGACATTTGCAGGGGATTTGGTCGCGGATTCAGAACGGGGAGCAGTTTGAAGAATGGAGCGTGCATGCAGATGGATCGTTGTACTTCCGGGAGCGTCTTGCAGTTCCAGTTATCGCCGAGGTGACGAAAGCCGTTCTAGATGAAGCTCATAGGTCTCAGTTCGCTATTCATCCAGGGAGCACCAAGATGTATCGTGATTTGAAGAGGCACTATTGGTGGAGAGGCATGAAGAAAGATGTTCGCGAGTACGTGGCCAAGTGTTTGACGTGTCTTCAGGTGAAAGCCGAGCATCAGAAGCCTGCAGGTCAGCTTCAGCCGCTTCCTATTCCAGGGTGGAAATGGGAGCATGTGACGATGGATTTTCTCACAGGTTTGCCGAGGACGGAGCAGCGGCATGATGCAGTTTGGGTTGTGGTCGACAGGTTGACGAAATCGGCGCATTTCATTCCGTTTAGGTCGACGTGTTCCAGGAAGACTCTCGGGGAGTTGTATATGCAAAACATTGTGAGGTTGCATGGAGTTCCTTTGTCCATCACCTCTGATCGAGACACCAGGTTTAATGCTAAGTACTGGAGGAGTTTTCAGGAGGCTTTGGGTACGGATTTGAACTTCAGTACGGCGTTTCATCCTCAGACTGATGGGCAGTCTGAGCGGGTTATTCAGGTTCTCGAGGATATGTTGCGTGCTTGTGCGTTGGACTTCGGCGGAAATTGGAAGCAACATTTGCATTTGGCGGAGTTCGCGTACAACAACAGTTATCAGGCGAGTATCGGTATGGCACCATTTGAGGCATTGTATGGGCGACCGTGTCGGTCACCTGTGTGTTGGGCCGAGCCGGAAGATAGAGTTATTCTTGGGCCGGAAGAGATTCGTGATAGCAACGAGAAAGTCGCGGTGATTCGAGATCGGTTGAGGGCAGCTCAGAGTCGGCAGAAGAGCTACGCGGATAGGAGACGTAGACCCTTAGAATTCGCGGTTGGAGATTTTGTTCTCTTGAGGGTGTCACCTCGTAAGGGAACTATGCGGTTCGGAGTGAGTGGGAAGCTCGCGCCGAGGTATATTGGGCCGTTCGAGGTCACTCAGCGTGTTGGCGTGGTCGCTTATCGGCTTGATCTTCCGCCCGAACTTTCTCATGTGCATGATGTGTTTCATGTGTCGATGCTTAGGAAGTGTCCACCTGAGCAGGATAAGATAGTTTCGTTTCGCGATGTGCAGGTTCAGGAGGATACGACGTACGAAGAAGTGCCGATTCAGATCATCGACCGGAAAGTGATTAGCTTGCGTCGTCGTGAGATACCGTTGGTAAAGGTCGTGTGGCAGCATCACGGGGTTGATGAAGCCACTTGGGAACTAGAATCGAATATGCGGGAATTGTATCCGCATTTGTTTTGTTTCTGAAATGAGTTGTAAATTTCGTGGACGAAATTTCTTTTAGGGGTGGAGAGCTGTAACGTCCCGAAATTTATTTAACATTAATGTAATGTAAATGATGAATTAGTGTGCCATAATTAAAGTTTTAACTTTAATTAGATTATTTGGTTGGATTTTGAATTTTGGTTGTTTTGTTAAACTGATGTATTCAAAAGATTCCTTGTTGATTTAAAATGATGTTTTGAGTTTTAAAACACAACAATTTGTAAAATGTTAAAAATACTCTGTTTTACAAAACCGTGGGCGGCACATGGTTTTCGCACAGTAAAACCGCCCACCGATTTTCTCTATTTATTTTCCTTTCCTCTCTCTCTCTCCTCACTCTCACGAACTCTCTCTCTCTCTCTTCACTCTCCCTCTCGGCAGCCTCTCTCTCTCTCTAAATTCTTCAAAAAAAAATTTTGATTTCCATTCGAATCCAAGCTTCGGAACAGCACGGAGGAAGCTCGGGACGTGATTCGGCGACCGAGAACGCGGATTGAAGCTTCGATTCGAGGTTAGATTCGAAATTTCTAAACTTTTTTCAAAATTTTCGATTTTGTGTGTTTTTGAAATCTAAGCTTGTTTAAGCTTAGAAAACCGTGGATTTGTGTTAAATGAGCTTAGAACAACTAGAATCTAAGCCTAGATTGAAGAAAAACGGATTGGATTCAAGATTTTCATTTTTCTCCTCTTTTTCTCATTTTCGGATTTTTGAAGATTTTGAGTTCAAATGTTGTTTAAATGATTCCAAACATGTTTTAGAATGTCTTTCTATCAACTATAGTTATTTTTCATGCCTGGGAATTGAGAAAAACAGGTTGGAATTCAGATTTGGATTTTGGGGATCGAGAAACCCGTGGCTGGGATTTCTGGATTTTCCCAGTTCGGCAGGCCGAAGTTCATGTTCGGCAGGCCGGAGTGATGATCGGCAGGCCGGTGTTCTTCCGATCGGCAGGCCGAATCTGGGGCAATGTTCGGCAGGCCGAACCTTGTTTCCGGCAGGCCGAACTGTACAGTTCGGCAGGCCGAAGCAGGGCATCCGGCAGGCCGACCGAGGCATGGAAAATTTTGTGATTTTTACCCGATTTCATTGTTTTGAACCCTGATTTAAATCCCAACCTTATAGGATGATTTTAATGATACAAATGGCACACTAGGACATTATGAAATGATTTAGTAACATAGAATGTCTCGAACTAGATATTGATCGGCTTAGTTTGTATCTAGGATTGTTCGTGGTTCCGTGGAGCTAACGTATAGCGGACCGGGATTACGGTGTGGGGTACCGGCACGAGTACTGAGGTAGGACTTCTATCCTATTCCTTTGGTAGCCTGGTTTTGAAATGATTTGGCTTTGAAAATGATTTCTATCAAAATGTTCTCAACGGTTGTTTGGAAATGGTTTTATCGGTAGTATTTTAATACACCGTGATTATGAAATGAATTTCATAATGAATGTAATTGACAATACTCGGTAATTGGGTTTGAATGATAATGATAACAAACACTAAGGCATGATGCCATATCAGAGATCGGGTCGTGTGACGAACGACCTTGGGGGCAGGTCCCGAAACCCAGCTGGGCCACTACGGTGGTGATATCATGGTTTGCCTAGGTAAAAGTAAATTGGTGTTTTGATTTGACGAGTAGACTGTTCTGTGTCAGAACGGTTCTACTCAATTTATTTATTTATTTATCTAACGTTTTATTTCTGTATACTCCTGATAATGTTTTGTTTCTTTGCATCGAATTATTTTATAAAACCTAGTCCTGCTGAGCCTTTCGCTCACGTTTTATTGTTTTAAATTTCCCCCCCCCTTCTAGGTGGTTTTCCATATAGGTTTGGAGGAGATTCTTCAGACCAGACTCAGGAGCACTAGGAGAATTTATTTATATTCAGTATTATTAATCAAGGCATGTAAGGCTCAACTTTATTTGTACTTGGACTGTAATTGTATTTGTGATATTGTCAGATCCATGTGTGTGCACAAGTTGTGGGTTGTGGAACCCATATTCGCGGTTTTTATTCAATTATTGTTATTTGATTAATGATTTTAAATTCCTTTACAAAAATGTGGTGGAAAAATCTTCTTTATTTCTTGCTTAATGGGATTTTTAAACCCTTAATTTCGATTAAGTTCTCTTTTAATTAATCTAAATATTCCGCCACGTCACCTCCCGTACTCTGGGGCGTGACAATAATAATGAATAGATTGACCAATTTTAGTCTCTTGTATCTTTTCTAACTCTTTTCTTCTTTTTCTTATACGACTTATATTTCCATGCATTTGTGTTTGAATTTGTATTTTGTTAATTCATTTACACTTCTTTAATTAGTATGTATAAACAGTTGTTTGGATTGAATCAATCGATATAAGAGAAAAAAATTGAAATCCAATTCAAAACCAACTTGACTGGATTGGAATTTGTATTGGACAAATGTTACGTCTTAAAATCGAATATAGAATTGAATTGCGTTGTACATAATCAAAAGTATCGGATTTAATTGGATGCTCAACTCTACTCGTAGATGTGAGCACTTTGGATGACATCATTAACTGAATATTTTTGTTTACTGGAATTTGATGGAGGCTATCTTTTCTTAGTTATAGCCGACTCGTTGGATTAATTTTGTGGGCAGGAGACATTTTCTCCCTTAACAAGCAAGCCAAGTTTTGTTTCTCAACCTCTCTCTCCTAAAGGAAACTATGTGACCTGCTCCACTATTGACTATTTGATTTTTTTTTTTTTGAAGAACCCCATTTTCTACTTTTTTTTTCTTTGAGCCAATTTCCCTTGATAAAAAATTAGGTAATGTGAACTACAAATCTATAGTATAGTATATGGTTGCTCTATCCTTAATCCTCCTTCTAAACCAATTGTCACTTTCCATGCTTCATGTATACGTCATTTTGGGCTTCGTATTTAGTACTCCAAAGTCCAAGGATTGGTCTAGTAAGCGGGTTGGGAACAATATGGTTTTGAACTTTGTGGCTGATTTAAATTGGTAATTTTGAACCTAAACAACAGTTTTAATTGATGTTTGAAAAGTAAGGTTTAATACGAAAATAAACATCATATCAGAAAATTAGTATTTGGTGAACTATGGTTTACAAAAAAAAAAATGAGAATAGGAAGGATTTTTACTATAGAAAATGGCCTACAAAACTAATAATTTAGCCTGTTTTAAATGATCTTTACCATCTTGAACGATTTGAAACTTGCATCCAAACGTCTATTTTTGTGAGTCCATAAATTTAAAGCTACTTAAAATGTTCTAAACACATGAACCAAATGGCACATTAATTATTCCTTAACAAGCCACTTTTTTGTCTAGTTCTTACTTTTCTTCTAGGTATCTTCGTTATTGGTTGTAATTGGATCATCTCATAAACCAATTATAAAAAAGATTTTTGACATATTTATCCTAACCTTTTGCTTGTTTGTAATATAGTCTTCAACCTGGCAATTGAGACTCTACATTTAGCTAAGTATATGGCAATTGAGACTCAACATTTAGCTAAGTATAGTAATTTACTCCTTAATCATAAATGTTCATCAAAATGAGATAGAAAATGATCACTAAGATGCATATGATTCATTTAGAAGGGGAGGTGCAAAATTTTCAGCACTACAATGATTAAAATATACATGTAAGCCAACAAAATTGTTAAAAAAAATGCACAATGATATAATTTCTTTTGGCTTTTGTTCTTTTTTTTGAGGTACAAAATTGAACAATTTGAATCTTGTTATAAGAAAAGAGGTGTGTAGGTCTTCTAAACGGCTCACGTGCATCTAAGGTGATCGTTTTTTGTCCCAATATTGACGGTCGTTTGTGATTAGGGCTTAATTGCTACACTTTGTTAAGTTTAGGAACTTAATTGCTAAAAAAAAGGTTTAAAGATCACATTGAAAAAAAAAACTAAAAAATTTAAAGGACAGATACGCCAAAATCCTTAAATAAATGTAAGTTATGTGAATAAAATATGAACTTCATTAGAAATCCAATGTGGTGCATCTTTTAGCTTCTAAGATTTAAGCAAATATCTTGTTTTGTTTGTTTACCGCACAAAAATTAAGAAGGCAGAAAAATCATATTTCATACGTATATACGTGCATATAACATGGTATATGGGGAAAATGTATTAAGCAAGGTACTACTTTTCTCATGTAGAAAGCAAGATAACCCAACAAAAACGAAGTTATGACTATAGTATGGTAGAATATGCCAATATGGTAGGATTTTTGCTTTTAAAGGAAAAAAGGAAAATGGGTTAGGCAATTTCTATCATAGCATCCACCAATAGGAACAAAAAGGTATATCTTCAATAAAGCGATAAAAAAAAACTAATCTCAATCATGACATTCCTATTTTCTTGAGCTAAAAATGAGTTAGGCCTAGCAACCAACCACTAGACCAACGAACTCGGCCAACATTCTTTCCTTTCAAGTCCTTCAAGGTTGTGATCCGAATCTAAAAACGATGTTTACAGCCACATAGTTAAGATATAAGTTAAAGTCGACAATAAACCATAATTATAATTTTTCATGATGTTGATATTTTTAAGTATCTTGTCAGATTTTATTAATGTTTTAATAAGGTCTAATCAATTATATTATATCAACACATTTAAAAAAAAAAAATCAAAAATATTTTTTAACCAATTTTTCCATGATTTTGTATAGAGCTACTATATAACATGACATAATTTAATTCGTTAGCATTAGGTACTAAAAGTTCAACATAGAATAATTATTCTAGTGTCTAATAGGTTTATAATCTTTTGCTTCTCTCTCCTTATGAGGCGCCAGTTTTGTTAGGAGTATTCTACCTAATAAATTTATAATATTTATATACTATTTAGGGCATGAAAAATTTAACAAGTAATATGAAATTATATTAAAGAATCACAAGTCTTTTTTGCTTAGATTTTAGTCTCTTAGACCTGAAAAAAAAAATCATGAATGTGAATGCTTAGCCTCGCACTTATTAAACATATATACAAATAAATATCTTTCAAAAAAAAAATGAGTCATGAATTAAGCTTTTCCCCCACAACAACTCAATTAACACTAATAACTAGGGGACCACAAAGTGCAATTTACTTAAGAAGAAGGGACCCACGTGATATAATTGCCTTCTCTTAAAGAGCTTCCAATTACCTCCATTGGACCCAACTTGTGCAGTACTCCAAAAGCTTTATAAAGGCCACAAGAGAAAACCCTCTTCCCAACTGTCTCATAGCTCTCAGTAAACCAAAACAAAACCCAAAAGTTTAGCTCAACACACACACGTATATATATATATTCTCTACTCTCTAAGTAGCTATGGCATTGGTGTTGGATATTTCAATGGCTGTGGTGGTTTTAGTGGCTGTGATTCAGGCTTGCCATGGTGCGGTTTACAAGGTTGGAGACTCTGCTGGATGGACCACCATTGGTAATGTGGACTACAAACTCTGGTCTGCCACTAAAACCTTCAAAGTTGATGATGTCATCAGTGAGTAATCTTTCTCCCATTATCTATCTCTTGAATTTCCGTTTCTCATGATCTAGTGTTGATTTTTGGTTAAATTTTTTCATACTCAACAGTGGGAGGGTTAGAGCTCAATTTTCTAGGAAAAATGTTTTTTAATATATATATATATATTAATGAGTTATTTTATTTTTTTATTTTTTTATTTTTGCAAATGATCGCCATGCATTTATTGTGTGCTATTTTCCCATCCCACTTTAGATAACTTTCTGTCGTTTGTTCTGTTTCTGTCGTTTTCTTCTTCCCATGGCCTCGTTGTTTGTTTGTACTTTGTCTCAAATCTTTCCTTAATAAAAGGAGAGAGAAAAAAAAGTGTGAATTATTGACATCATAATTCTCTCTCTCTCTCCCACTCTTGTCCAGAAATCATTGCCAAGTCGCTATAAACACATATACATATACAAACACATACACATAGCTGGTACAATCCTGCACATTCCATGGCTATATATGTATATAATCCATGTGTTGTCGCCTCAGCGGACCTAATAACAATGCATGCTGTTCTGACAAAGTTTACAATTTAAATGAAGAGAGATGCTTTTATGGTTATCCCCACATGGGAAGCATACTTGCTTTATTGCCATTTAACACTGCCCTTTGTAGTTTCGTTGGCTCTTTATTGTTTTGGTCGGCCATTCACTTGCATATATTCCTATTTATACACACAAACATATTTACATACATACATATATTTATATATGTATGTATGTATGTGTGTATATATATATATATATATAACACCAACCCATCTCAAGCACGCCTTCATGATGAAAGGTTACGTAATGTTAACTCCACCAAGAAATAGAACCAGTAAGTTACATTTATATGTGTACATATTGGACCTAACATTGCCAAGTATAGTTACATATTCATGGAGCATTAATGTTGTCATTTTTACGCAAGTTGGTCTAGCGTTCCTCTCCAAAGCACATTTATGCTTAAACGTAAAGGAGAGTTAGAGTATTATAGAAAATGTTAACTATAATTATGAATCACCACATTGATACGATTATCAGTTGTATAATACGTAGGGGTAAATTTGGTATCAAATATAGTATGTGTTAAATTTTAACAATTGATTGCTATTTCTTGATGTAATTTTTTTTCATCTAATAATTACCTGTCATTTTCAAATTATTATAAATTTAAAAGCTTAATATTATAACTTCTTGTTTTTTTTTTTTTAATTGGGAATGGGAGAATTCAAACACCTTTTGGTATAATCGAGTGTGATATATTATGGTAAGTTATACTAGCGACTATATTTTATTATTTTCGAAACTTAATAATTATGACAGAAAGTAGATACAGTATTGAAATAATATAATCTATCAAAATACCAATCATTATACATATTATTTTCCAACTTTTTGATGTTAATGTAGTATTTGCACTGAAGATTACATATACATGTTATTCTTCTTTTTTTTTAAGAGAAGGAGAAACGAGAACGAAACCTTTTTTTTTTTTTTTCCGTAGTAAGTTATTCTGACTCCTAATTTATTTTTTAAAAAAATGCTTATTTAAGTATAGTTATTAATCATCACAGATCATGTCAGTCGTATTCTAATGTTATTTTTAATTTATTTTTTTGCTAACATGGGTTAACTTTAATTTTTGGTTTCCAGGGTTTGAATACAACCCCCAATTCCACAACGTGATGAGAGTGACACACGCCATGTACAAGACATGTAACGCCTCGCTGCCTATAGAGAGCTACACCACAGGCAATGACTCCATCACCATCACCACCCGTGGCCACCACTTCTTCCTCTGCGGCGTCCCCGGCCACTGCCAGTCCGGCCAGAAGGTCGACATCAACGTGCCTCGCGTTTCCGCTGAAAGCATTGCTCCAACTCCTTCTGCTTTGGTCTCTCCTAATTCAGCCAATCCCGTCGCCAAGACGCCTTCACCGTCTTCCGATCCTAATGCTGCTGTTGCTTCCATGAAGAGTCATGGTCTTGTTTTGCTTGCTTTGCAGGCTGCTGTGCTTTTTTGTAGGTTTTGGTTTCTCTGATATTCTTGCTTAGTGCATGGTGAGAAACACGTTGTTTCTTATTGCGGTTCGTCGCGTACGTGTTTTGTTGGGGATTTTGCCTAGTGGATCTAGGTGGTTTTCCTTTCTCTTTTCTTCCTTTTTTTTCCCTCTCTACTTTTTTGGGTTGGCTAAGAAGCTTGTCTAACAACTGTAATTGAGCTATACAGGCACAGAAACAACATTGGGAATAAGCTTCTTTAATCGCATGGTTCTGGCTTTCACTTAAAGTTTCCTGATATACAAAATAAACTATAGAATTTGTTAGATTTCTTGGTTTAAGATGCAGAAAATAATGATGCAATGATTTAAAATTTCTGAGTGTTGCGATCGTTGGAGTTTCCTTTGATATCAAGGAAAAGAGATGCAGGAAACACGTGCTTGGCCTTACAAATCACAAAATTATTATGGACTTTTTTTTTCTGCCTAGTGTAGAGAAAAGTATTTTAACAGCTTTTTTAATGGATGAAAATTAGAAAACCTGAGAAATAAAAAGCGCTAATAAAGAAACACAAAATCGGGTCACAGACCAATGGCTGTAATTTTCCTTTGTTAGATACAACATTCCTCTCTAGAACAAGTACTATCTCAGTTAAGTTTGAAGACAGCAAAAGGAGGCAAAAGTGTTTAGCTGAGAGAGAATGAATAATGAATTCTAAAGGACGCATTAGAAAATAGAAGAATTTTAATCTCCTTCCAAAAAAAGAATTTCATGCACAAACTTTTAGTTCATACCAATTGCACACCAAGACACCAATTTCTCATGACGACACAAAAAATGGTGTGGCATAATTTTCTGCTATGTCATTGCATCACCAGTTCTTCCGTTACATATGGTACAAAATTTCACTGTAGAACAAAGAACCCCCTCTTGCGCAAGGAGGGCAATCATTAACGAATGGCTCTAAACCCCTAGGATCAAGACTTGTGAAGAAGCAGGAAGGTTGAAATGAAAGAATCCGGTAAAAAAAAAATATTAACAGCAGGTTAGCGAGATGTCTGTTGGACCAGAAGGCCATTGAGAAGTGGGCGCTCCGCTTCTTCATTGCTCGTGACAAATCTTTTATCATGATGTCGACCTCTGATATGAAGATGATATGAAGATTAAAAGCTGAATAAAATAACTTCACATATACGGGCAACACATATAGATAGCAGCACTCTCTTTGGCAATGTAAGCACCCAAAAGTATCAAGTTAAAGAAAAATGAAATTTGAAGGAAAAATAATTCATGGTCAAACAAACTGCGAATGTCAGCCAAAGCAAAGTCATACCATGACAGCTGAAAAAATGCCTAGAGCAAGAACTATACGACAAGACTGTAAAAACATACTTTTATGGTCAAACAAACTGCGAATGTCTACGTAAAGCCAAAGCAAAGTCATACCATGACAGCTGAAAAAATGCCTAGAGCAAGAACTATACGACAAGACTGCAAAAACATACTTTTATGGTCAAACAAACTGCGAATGTCTGCGTAAAGCCAAAGCAAAGTCATACCAAGACAGCTGAAAAAATGCCTAGAGCAAGAACTATACGACAAGACTGTAAAAACATACTTTTATGGTCAAACAAACTGCGAATGTCTACGTACTCTTAAAACATACTTTCCCATATGGTTTAGCATACACCTGAACTCATCAGTAATTTTCGTCGTCCTCTTGCTTTAAGGAACTCATCGGTAAGTTTACAAATACCCATCCAATGAAATCCCTTTCCGTCAAGAGGTTGATAGTCAAAGTGATAGAGCAATAATGCAAAAATACAGGAAAGAACTGCTCCCAAAATGTTAAACGCAGGCACAGGCCCTCTTAAAATCCAATGATTCATGTTACACTGATGCATTGTTGATGCGCGGTTAGTTTCTCTTTAACAAAAACAGGAAGGGGAAAAAATATATTTAGCAATCTCAGGGAAAAGGAATTAACATAATTCCTATATCAAACTCAGATAGTCTCAAAACATCATTATTCAGACTTGAACCAAGTTGTAAGAAAAGCATCATAGAGACCTTACACTAGTCGATTGGAGCTCCATGGTTCCTGAATCCTCATTTTCCTGTAAGACAAACAGTCAAAGATCAATGATTGTGCCTTCACTAGTGTTCAAATGCATGCATGAAGCAAAAGAAGCTGCACTACCTCAATCAATAAATCTTTCCTGGTAATCAAACCAAACACACGGGATGGACGGGGAACGACAAATATGTGTCTCAAACCTAGCTGCCGAAAAAGATTATATACCTGCACCACCAAGGTGCGTAATTATCTAGAAGAATATAACCATGTCTGATGAACAAACAACATACTCTTATGAAATCAGAAATAAAATTGCAACCTTTGTCAAGGACATATCCTCGGGAACAATGTAGGGAGACGGATTCAAAAATGGGGCAAGATCTATGTACATTTCCAAGTCATCGGAACTAAGATGTATATCATCAATGGACATTCCTTTACTGGAAGCAGGTTTCACAAATTCGTTAAGACTATGCCTGGAATACAGAAATCCATCAAAATTTTATAGCACTAACGGACAGCCAGACAAAAGACTTGCTATTAAGTGGCTCCACTTACCTGATGGACCTGGCTCCTCTGGAATCACTTGGCAAAGGACTATGCTGGAAATCAGCCTTAGACTGAAGAAGTACCAACAAATGACTGCATCATGAACCAAATAAAGTCATTTCTTAAAGAAAATTGTGTGATTCTTACAAACATGATATGGTAAAAAGGGGGAAATTATCTCACACCTTCGAAGCATTAGTCCAATGACAAGTGTTTCTCCACTTCTAGTGTGGTCGATCACCTGCATCATGTAAAAATGAGCTCAAGTCCACAAGAGGCTAAAAATTAAGAAAGAACTAGGGAAAGAACACGCATACTGGAAAGCCGTTATGTTTGTTGCTCCGCAAAATGGAAACCACATCAGCAACCTTGACAACCCGAGGGAAGGAGATCACCTTCAAAGGAAAAACATAACAAACAGTGAATTTCCAAGGGCATCCAAGGGAATCAGAAAGTGATCGGTCCAAGGCCATGTTACATGACAGCACATAGCATCAAACAATACACACACACAATTGACCATCCACAAAATTTTTATCGTGATACAAATTCTGATTTTCCTTATTGTACTAGAAGAGATGAAATCTGGTACCAAAAGAATCTCTAAGGTTCGTTTCAATTACCTATTACAATAATATCACCATATAAGGACAAAAATTCTATCTAGGAGTGGCGGCCCACTTGATTCGGTATAGCAGGATAGCAATGACTAGGAGAATAACCGCTTTTAGATTAGAATCAGAAGAATCTGGACTCTGTTGAAAGTTTTACTTGTGCAAAGAATGCAATGCCTAATCACTGTCCACATTTGGAAAAGATTTCTCTCAGAAAAGAAGAGAGGGAGGGAGGGAGAGAGAGAGAGAGAGGGAGGGAGAGAGAGGTGACACGCCAAACGCCTAAGGTCTGTTATCACACCAGATAGTTCTCATTATTATGCGCAGAATACTATAAACCTTAAAATATAAATACATAAAAACATCAAAAGGACATTCACCCTTCTTCCACAGGCTTCCTTTGCCGACATTTTCCGCATCTCGTACTTTGGTCTTGATTCCAGTAAAGGAATGTTTCTCAATCGTGCCTGTTCGTCATACAGGCCTTCATTAAAAGTATCACCAACAGCCTGCAGTACGAAAAAGCTTGAGTGCTTTTCTCATTCATTTACAAACAAATTACAAGGCTTTAAAGAGTATACCTTTGAAATAAGAAGAACAAGCATGATAAGAGGAAGAAATGTCAAGTTATTTGTAATTTCAACCATAATGACACATAAAGACACAGTCATCCGCATTGAACCCCCAAGAAAAGAAGCAGCTCCAAGAAGAGCATATCTGCAGATCCACCAAGATCTCACAGATCAGATCAAGAACAAGCACGAGTGCAGTACATTCATAAGACTAGATGATAGACTCACGTCCCCTCTTCAATGTTCAGCTTCTTGTAAAAGTTAACGACAAAAATTCCAACAAGACGCCCATATGTGGATCCTATCATTATTCCGGGAACAAATTGACCAGCTGGAACAGCAGTACCAAATGTTACCACTGCTAAAGTGTAAAACATAACCTGCAACATAGATAACCTATAAATTTTGCCCCAAAAAAAAAAAAAACTTAGTACTATAGTGTATTAACTATCGAGCTATGTAAAATGCATTACCAAAAAGGTCAATAGACTTTGGGCGCTGAACTCATGAAATGTATTTGCACTGAACAAATTCCTTATGGCATCATCCTGCCAAACAAAATAAACTCCATTGTAGCACAAAGAATAAAGCACCATAGAACTAGCATATTCTGTTTAACAATAAAAAAGAAATCCACAAAGCATAAAGAACCTGAGTATTAAAGAAAAGTGTTGCCAGATCATTGTACTCCTTGTCCTTACTGCAATAGAACTGAAAATAAATAAACAAATTGGGTGAGCTTCATAATAAAACTAACAAGTCTTGTGATAACAATGAAAGTAAAAATGGGCAAAACCAAGACAGATCCCAAAAACTGAATTAGAAGCTCCTAGATACAGTTCTAGAGATTCCAAGACATGACTACATAAATCAATTGGCTATGGTGCATTAATTCTTCTTTTAAGAACAAAAATAGTACTCATGAACCTTCAGGTATAAGTTGGTCTTCTATCCTATATCATGCTATCGAAGAAAGTAAAGATAGTTATGCAAAACCTTCTCGTGCAAATACGAATCTCAAACATGGAAAATGAAACTTGTGCACGGTCAAAAAAGCAAGCAGCAACAAAAGTATCACAGAAAGCAATAAAGGATTCAGGTTCAATAAAAATTGTGTCTTTAGCAGGGAAACTATCAAAAATGTTGATCTTACATTTACATAATTCCCATAAATTCCGGGAGGACTTGGGCACTTAATTCCAGAATCATTATTCGATTCGGGGCAAGGAGTGCATTTTCTTAAAAGTGGTAAACCAAAGGAAATGAGTGACGTTATTAGGGAGATGAGGCATGCTTCATAAATCTGCATCAGAAGAACATAAATGGCGGTGTTAACAAAGGGGGGCTAGAATATAATACTGAAAGCACACAGGCAAATGTGTGACATTTATGGTTTTGTAGAAGGAAATTATATATCAGCTACGGTGATAATCCCTACCAGCTTTTGATCCCATTACAAATAGCCACATCATAGCTCAGAAACAATATACGACAACATGGTAGCATGTGACTGAAATAAAAACCAAATATTTAACGTTGGTTTGTTATTAGATATAGCTAAAAGCTTACCTTGACTCGCTTTCCTTTCTTGTGTAAATAACTTCGACGCCAATTAGCTATGTGAAATGTAAGCTGATTAAATAACGCTCCTAAGAAAGAAAATAAAAGTTAAAACCTGTCTGAAAATAGAGATTGAAAAAGTGTAAACCATACAAAACAAACCACCCAGGCAACATCAACATACCTAATAACCCTCCAATTACACCAATAAAAGCCATTGGCAATAGCTCCTCAAAAGAGTAGTCTTCTTGTCCGCTAAAAGTAAATCCAGTTAGATGGCTAGAAAAGGCTTACGAAGAGGTAAATATGTAGAACCGAACAAAGTTTAGAACCTTACTTAGAAACGTCCCATATTATGAAGCCACCTGAACCAAAATGTCCACATATTCCACTTTTACACCATCCCATTGCAGTACGTACCACAACAGCCACAATAGCAGAAGTAAAGAAGACACGCCACATAAGTTGACTCCTCCACCTTCATGAAACAATTGAGTCATTTTCAAAGTTCTAGCATATTTAAGCTATCTTGATTTCAAAATTGAAATTGATATATTCATACAAGTTTTTTATGTGACCAAGAATTTTCAGACACGCACATAATGATATGCATAAATAACCAAAATAAAAAAAATAAAAAAAACAAAGGAACATTTTAAATCCAGCCATACAGGTATGAGATACCCCTACCCAAATTCCTTTCTACCTGATTTTATTAGCATGAAAGGAAGTGTTGTCTAGAAAAATAAAATAAAAAAATAAAAAACCAAAAAAAAGGAAACATTTTAAATCCAGCCATACAGGTACGAGATACCCCCACCCAAAAATAAAATAGAATTGACGTTACCATGATGTAACTTCTTCCAATGCAATAATACACCACCAACCGGAGCTCTAAAAGCAGCAGCAACTCCAGCTGCGCACCCACAAGTTACCTTCTCAAATAAAAATGTTCCAATGAGTATGAATTAAAAAGATTTTAAAAGATTTTTTTCTCTACAATTAACGTAGTTCGATATATCCAAGTTAAAACACAATAGGAAGTGTAACAAGGAACCATCTCAATCCCATGTTGGGGAACCTTTTGAAAACTAACTTTAAAAGTACAAGGCACTCACAAGATCTCGGCGATCCCGATCACCTCTAAATACTTGTAGCCACCTGGAACTTAGATGATACTTCGTAGATCCACCCTGAGTTAGTATGACAAGAAGTTAAATCTTAAGCACGACGTGCAGCTACCAGAAAATGTGATGACATTGGATAAGCAAAGCATGTATAAGATTTCTAGCATGTCAGCAGCTCATTCATAGGCCTCAAAACGAGCGCTATGAGTAGGAAACTTAAAACCCTATGTTCGCATCTTTCACATTAAGTTCATTTTGAGAGTTCATGCTTACTTGTCCAAGCAAAGAAGCAATACAAGCACCCGTATGAACAAGAGGACCTTCTTTGCCAAGAGCTAGACCACCTCCAACTGAGCCAATGCTTCCAAATATCTATGTATAACCCCAAAAAAAAAAAGTAATCAAAAGGATTCTTAAAAGTCAAAATAAGTAAGAAAAGTGAAAGAAGTCATCGCACCTTTCCAATCAAGGTTCTGAAAAGAAGGATGCCATGAATGTCCACTCCTAATCAATTTGTATCAAAATTAGAGCTCTCCATTTAATGACAATTCGATAACAACCAAAACATTAATAACAAAGGAAAAGAAAACGTCCAGCATACCATTCAAATAACCCTTAATTTCAGGAATACCAGATCCAGCTGCCGCAGGTGCAAAGTGTGTAATTATATATACAGAGGAAAAGACCAAACCCAGGTTGATTAACATGTACACCAGAAACCCAGCCACGTATGATTTTTGTATTATCGAAAAGGTCAACTCGAACTTCCAGCCTGCAAAATTCTCAACGGAAAGGTTGATGAAAACAGCCGCTAGTCCAGTACCTGAAACCAATCAAAGGTAAATCAGAAGCATAACTAAATAAGCAATACATATAACAATAAAAATCTACAAAAGTACAAAGCAATAGTACCCATGAAAATAAAAATAAAAAAAATAACAAACTCTAACTAATCCTCCCTCAATAAACTATCAAACAAACTCATTTATATTCTTAGTTTTTATATTATATATCTACTACTTGTAATTCTACTATTCCACTAATCAGCGACAGAGCACAATCATAGTGCCTTAGAAATAACAGTTCTTAGGCAAATATCTCAACCACAACTCTTAATCATCCAATCAGTATTCAACCAAAATGATTAACCCAAAGACACAGCTCAATCCTATAAGATTGACATACAAAGCTACAGCACAATATATACTTATATGCATATGTATGTATATATATATCAAATCCTTCAAATACATAAATTCATGGAGGATAACAAGGGGCAAAAAAAGGTTAAAAAATAAAGGCTTACCAAGGCCAATAAGCAGTGCAAATAACCATTTCACCATTACACAATATCCAACATAAAGCTTCCCCCTTTGCGCCTAATGGATCGCAAATCACACACAAAAAGTTAAGCATCGAAAAGAAAACCCTAAAAAACTACCTAAAAAAGAGAGATTAAAATCCAAGCACAATTGAACTCGGAAACGAACTAAGAAACCTCAGAAACGGGACCTGCTCTTCCCAATAAGCATAATTCTCGATGACTTCATAGTCAAGGCTCTCGACACTGCTCTCATCGCTCTTCTTCGCGATTCCGATCGCGTCGGTTTCCCCATCCTCCGTGTTCGGAAGCCTCGACCAGACCATCTTCGCCGTCTCGATCCCATTCTGGAGGTGGTTCGAGAGCATGGTTGCTCAAATTCGAATCGAAAATGCTAAAGCAAAAAAACCCTGGAAACAATCGCCAGAACTCGGAAATCGACGAGGCACAAGATTTTTCCACTCGAAGGCGTGGTGAGTACGAACTGGAGTTGGGTCCGTTACAGCATCTGAGAATCCAGAACCGAGAAATTGGGTCTTGGAGAGGAGCTAAAACCTCGGATCACAGGAAGAAGAAATTCCAGGAAAATAAAGCTTGGTTTTTTGCTTCTTCTTCTTCTTTAGTTTTTTGCTGTTAAAATGACTGACTGAAGAAACTGGAAGCTGAAGAAGAAATAATAAAAGAAAAAAAAAATCATTTCTTCTCTTTTCCTTCTGCTTGCTTCCTGGTTAAGGAATTTTTCAAGTCCACGGATCTGGTACGGGCAGGCTCATGTAGGCGATTGTGGGGCCTTGATTGTCAACGGTTGATGTCACAGGTCTACCTGATTGGGTGGACGTGGGCACGATGTGCCATCAGCCTCTGCAAATTTTAACGTCATAACGCTGACCTTACTTCCAAAGGAATATATACCAAAAAAGAAAAAACTCCACGGGAGAAAAAAAATTAAATTAAATTTTTTTTTGCTAAAATAAAATAAAAATGGCTCTTCTCGAAAAAAATAAGAACAAAAATTATTCCTGTTTTTTGTTAATTTGGTGTCTTTCATTTTCATCAAATTTTGTAACGGATGGTACCTTATTAAAAGGGTGTTTGCATTTGGCCATGCCAACCAATTTTTTTTAACATAGTTTTCTCTCCTATGTTGTACTATTTTTTTCTATTCTAACCAAACACTATATTAATCTAATACGAAGATTTAAAGTTTTAATAATTATATCATACTCTTGTCTTCTTGTCTTAATCTATATGTTTTTCAGACCTAATTCTCATTAAAATTAAGGTTTTATTTAAGAAATAAGTTATAATTTAAAGTTTCAACTTATTACTGTGTAAAACTCTCATATATTATGGTGAAAAGTTAAAAATTTGTTATAGTGTAAAAATCTCACATGTTATAGTATTTAAGTTTTAATTTTAAATTCTAACTTATTTTCTAAATACTTTATAAAATATTCCAACTGAGAGAATAACAGAATAAGTGGTTCAATTTGGGACACATAATAAAACATATAGTTGGGTTTGATTAGATGGACAATGTCATTTGTTCCCCTAGTGTGTTGCATGCTGTAGTCAATAAGGACCATGATAGACAGAAATTTGGCCATGGGAGGTTACTGCCATCACCAAAGATTCTTAAATAGTCTACATGTTGTAATTAATGCACATAATGCTTGTGGTCCAATTAATACTTGGATTGCAATTCCAGAAAAAAAAAAAAAAAAAAAACAAAAAAAGAATCAATGTTGGGATTTGCAAATATTATTCATGTGGCTTTTGTTTATCACTATTAGTTGATAGGCTGTTTGCTAAAACAATTATAACTAACAATTTTGTTTTGAGAACTATAATATATGAGACCTATATACAGTAGCATTTTACTTTTTACTGTAGTATGTAAGAGTTTTACACTGTTTACGGTTATAACTAATAGTTTTAACTATTTTTTCAAATGAGTTATAGTTAAGAATTTGATCACATAATAAATGCTGAATATTAAAATGATTTAAGCAATTAAATTAGTTGTGTCAAAACAACATTGAAACAATCGATTCCGAGCTCATGATCCTAATGCTCTATATGGAAGGCGGTGCAGGCGGCGGGTTCAAAACATTTCCAGGAGCCCAACCGGCTTCTATTCCCCCTTGTCGTATGGCACCTGCTGAGGAATTACGAAAGCAATTGGATGAGCTTTTAAGCAAAGGTTTTATTGGGAGTACTTCACCTCGGATGCTCCAGTTCATTTTGCTAAAAAAGCAGATAGATCCTCAAGGCTTTGTGTAAATTATAGGAAGTTAAATCAAATGGCCATAAAGAATAAGTACATATTACCAAGAATTGATGAACTGTTTGACCAACTTAAAGGATCAATGTTCTTTCCTAAGATTGATTTGAGGTGCGGTTATCATGTTGTGTTAACTCTAATGAAAGACAATTCATTTAAGCTAGAGAGAGAGAGAGAGATCATTAAGGAAAAATAGCACCACCACACCCCAAGTCCTCTGATTTGAGGAACAATGCTGTAAAGTAAATCATATCATAGTTTTATTTTGGAACAAAAATTATAATGACAGTTATCATAAAATTACAGTAAAATGGAAAGATGCGTTTTCCCATATAATTATTGTCATCTGCAAGGATGCCATCAAAGGAAGGAACCAGCTTAAAACACTCCATTTGGAACTAGTGTTTCACTGTTTGGCTGCTTCTCATTTGACTCACCATTTTTTTTTGTTTTTTGTTTTTTTTTTTTTTTTTTTAATATTATCTTTTGCCTTTTCCCGCCAAGCATCTGTATAGCTGCTTCTCATTAATTACACTTCAGTTCACAGCATTTTCTGAGGCGGCGGATCAGAAGTAGCAAGTTCCGCATACATGTTAGAAATTGCTTCCGCAAAATATTCCTTCGCTTGAGCCCTCTTGATCTATAAACAAAAAGGAAGACACCATGAGATCATCGGGTTAACGGTGATGTACGTTTGCTATCAGCATGTTGAGACTGAACACTTACCTTAAATGTCGGAGTCAGCAGGCCGTTCTCCAATGTAAATGGTTCGGGTACAAGGGTCACAGCTTTTACAACTTCGAAACCTCTCAACTGCAACAAAACAATCAAATTTAGATGTGACGAATCTTACGCAGAAAATAATCAAAACCGCCACAAATGAGTCTCGTCTAAGAACATGCCTGAGCTTCTCTTCCAACAGCATCCATGTCACCCAAGACAGCCGCCCTTACTCTTGGATTATTGCATAGTTGCTGTAAATCTTGATACTGTACTCGCAAATTACCAAAGAATCATCAATGAAACATTTGAAGAATTTTAATCTTTTGCAGTTCATGACACCATGCAATACTTGCTACGTACATGCTACATGGTCATTGGTATAGAATCTGTTATGAGGCAGAGAAAATGTCTACATGGTATACCTTAATCCCTTCAGAAGCAGCCCACGCTTTCAACGCATCTTCATCCACGCAGACAACTGCTACCAGAGATGAATTAAAGCTGTCACCTGCCAAGAGGGAAAAAAAAGGGTCACCAATCATGTGTGTGCGTGTGTGTGTGTGTGTGTGTGAGAGAGAGAGAGAGAGAGAGAGAGGCGTATAAAATTCCTTTTTCTTACCATACACAAAGCATTGTCCAACGAATCTGCATTTTGCATAAACGTTCTCAATTTTTTCTGGAGCTATATACTCTCCCTGTGCCAGCTTAAATATGTTCTTCTTTCTACAATGTTAAACGGCCGTCTTAAGTACAATACTCACAGGCTGATAACAAAATGGATTCGTATTCACGTTGTTTCAGAAAAAGACATGGAAAAAAATAATGAAAACAAGTTTCATTTATAGAAAACCTTTTGCAGTCTGTAAAAGTTCGACAAATCAGATAAAGGAGGCTGTGCAAACTTGAGTATGTAAACAGACTCAAATCTATGGAACTTTTACTTTACATAAAGGCAGTTAAAGCATCAGAAATTTGTTAAAATATTGCACCACCTCAACAACCGTCAAATAATATCCTAAAATCGAATGTATGATGACAAAAGCATTCATGCATTCGAACCAGAAACACGTCATCAAGAAGTAAAATTTGCCACATTCGGCAAAATTAACGATCAAGATGGTGACCGTGTCGTTGGCTACAGCTTACAAGGCATCCAAGGACTGCATAATCTCACCTATCAATAATTTTTAGACGGCCTCCTGGCAACCACAACCCAATATCCCCGGTATGAAGCCATCCATCTTCATCGATAACTTCTCTCCTATCCAGTGAAATAAAAAAATTAGACTCATTGAACAGTTGAGATACTGGGAGACAATGAAAAGCTTAAAAAAGGGTAAGATCAGTACGTCTGTGTTTCATCTTTGTGATAACCACGGAAAATAATTGGACCCCTTACGCAGATTTCACCGCGTGGATATGGTTCATCCTCAGATGTGTAGTTCATTTCCAGAACATCCACAAGTTTTATTTCTGAAGTAGCAAAGATGAAAAAAAAAAAAAAATTAGTCCAGGAAAAGGGTGGGTCTAGACAGTCGATGATGGTCCAACTATGCAGACACAACCACACCATCTATCTGAGTGGCGGAGATGCAACAAAACTTGCACCGTGAAGGGAGCACACTTGATAAAGTTTGCATATACAGCCACTCGTGCTATTCATGTCTAAAGTCTAACTAGCTAGAAAATAAAACATTCAGATATGTATGACAAGGTAGATCTCTTATAGTAAAATTACCAGGTTCCCCAAAATTTGGCGACTGGAATATAAGCGGATTTCAGTCCAAAATCATAAATCTTTTATTACTTATCACAAGATAAAAGGAAAAAGGAGAAGCTTGTTAAAGTACTCCACAACTTCTAGTGGAGAGAGTAGAATTTAGAGGAGCTGTGTGAGAAAACTCTGCAAGCTTGTTTTGCCAGCAATCTGATTCCTCATTGACAGTTCATATGATCATGGCACAGACTTTAGCATATGAATTCAGATGGGCATCAACCAAATGTTGGTATCAAGAAAACCCAGGAACAGAATTTTAGGTTTTGATGTATGTAACTCACCACAAGCCGGGTTGGGAGAACCAACATGACCAGATAGGTTGTCACCCTCGTCCATACCACTTATAACGCAAGAAGTTTCAGTCATTCCATATCCTTCAGATACTCGACCACCAAAGCAGCTGTGAAGACATAGAAAACACGCTACTAAGTTGGGGAAAACATCAATTAAAAGAATCATGTAAACTGTAAAAACAACCATATATAGCTTCCGACGGCTTAATATACTAAAGGGGTTAAACTTACATCTTTAAAAAATCCAAGACATCAGGAGACAAGGGTGAGGCACCGGATACAATCAAACGAACACGTCCTCCAAGTTTATCTTTTATCTTATTGAATACCAATCTGTCCCACATAGGAGATGGTTTTTTTCCTAAAAACATTTAACATTGCTACCATTATACGAGGTAAAAAAACTTAATAGCGTTGGAAGACATTTATTTGACTACACCCCAATCTGTCCCACATAGGAGATGGATTTTTGCCTAAAAACATTCAACATTGCTACCATTATACGAGGAAAAAAAATTTTTCATAGTGTTGAAAGACATTTATTTGACTACACCTAGGAAGAATCTTATTCATATTGATTAGCATTTCTATTCTTAAACATATAATGGTGGATGGTAATATAATAGTTATAATGAGCCCAGCATTGTAAACAATCTAACAAAATTAAAAAAAAAAATGCAACATAAAAATCAGAAAAAATAATTTTATAATGCAGCATATGTTCCTCAAAAATGATTGTTACACTCTAAAAGTAGTGATGATCATATCACTTTACCATTTAATATTGCTCGCTTCTTTGCGTTGTAGGCGGCATTGAATAGCCTTTCCTTCAGTCCACCAGATGTCTTCACAGCATTTGTTACCCTGCACAACCAGAAATCATGCTTAAGGATCTGATGAATATGCTAATTCCTGTTGAATGGATAACCACAACTACAATAGACAGTAACTTGTACCCAGCATAAACTCTGTTAAAGAGCCTAGGAACACTGCAAAAGATAGTAGGTCTAAGAGCTGCCATATCATCGATTAATTTCAGATTGTCCTGCATATTATGGTTAATAAATGGCTATAAGTTTTGCCTCAAAACAAATAATATAAAATAAATTCTTGAAAGTTAAAATTGAAACCACTGTGAGATTGCAAATGGTAGAGAAACGTTCAACACAATGGTAGAAGACCTGAGCTGAACCCAACTTATTTGGTACAACAAAGTGACTCCAGGGCACAGTACCAACACAGCACCAACAGAATAACATTGCGGGAAAACTCTATAGAAAGATTGAGAAAGTAAAGGAAAAAAAAAAAGCACCAATCGGATTCAAAATATGAAGAGAGAAAAAGAAATATACCCCCTGATAGAATCCAACAGCAACTCCAAAATATGCTATCAGGACTTGGTTGGCTCGCTCATAGATGTGTGCCAAAGGAAGGTATGATATGTAACTGATAAAATAGAAGCTAATTTTAGCAAAGAGAAAAAAGAAACATTTCTGAATGAATTATCAGAATATAATCTAAAAAATAAGTTCTTTCTGACAAGTGATGAACAAATAACTAATACTAACACATCTGAGGGGTAATATTTGGCATCAAGACTTGTTCCAGCAGCATTTGCAATAAGATTTCCATGAGTCAATTCATCTCACTTGTAATAGGTCATTTGAGGGAAAAGATCAATATAGAAAATAACCAGACATATTCAAAAAATTTGGCATATCACTAAGTAGAAAACCAAACCAGAAAGCCGAAAAAAAAGATCTTAAATTATACCTTAGGGGTCCCAGTTGTGCCACTAGTGTAGCAAATGGTTGCAACATCATCAGGTTTGGGGGGGCAAAAAGGCTGAAGGTTACTGCAGCCCTAAATGAAAAATAATTGCACTAAATTTCAAACCATCTCATACCGTCTTTATAAATAATCTGTTAGGAATTTTATTCATTGAGTACAAAGAATACAAATTACCTGAGTAAGCAACTTCGAATATGTTGTAACCTCAACCCCAGTTGATGATGGAAGTGATGGTATTTGATCATCCATTCCTCCAACAACCTTGATAAGCCGAAAGCAAAAGAACAATAATAGCGAGTACAAGCTGCACGCTTACCATCACGTTCACTTCTACCATTTCAGCAATTAAATAAAAACAAGAGACATGTATCATACCACAATTAGGCGTACACTTGGAATATCTGACAAGAAGCTCAATAACTGTAATTACCAAGAAACAAGACATGAAATGGAAAGAAATTCAGAGTCATCATCATAAAAATTAAATTGGCGAAAGGATGGTAAGACCATAGTTTTTCCTGTTAAGAATTTTCTCCTGACATGGTGTTTGTATCTCCTCCAAAAACCTTATGAACTTTTTAATAGGAAAATATTTATCTTGAATACTAATCTGTCCTAAAATGCACCCAGCACACTTACTATATCCTGGTTTAATGATTTAATGGAATTACTAGTGGGATGGCGTCACAGCACCCTGAGAAACAGTAATATGACTCACAATATTCAATGTCTGGGGCACACAAAATATAGCTTGAACAACGGCATGATTTACAATGTACTTGACAGCATCAGGACCTGTTAAAACAAAAAAGATTGAAAAATTCAAAAGGCCACACCAAGCAAGGTCAAACCCACAAACTATTTGAGAAGCCAGTGACAAACCAAGAGTGTCATATAAAGGAACTGAGATATAAGAATATGCAGAGCACGCATGATCAACGATCATCCATTCAGGTCTATTGATGAAGTACAGCCCAATGCAAGATCTCTGCATTTGAGAAAACATAAGGAAGGACAAAATACAAACTAGAGAGATAAGAATAAATATTAGAACATAATATGTTAAAGCGAATGCTAATGGAACAAATAAGTAACAATCATAAGACAATACAGAACTGTTGATGGTCGAACTCAACTTACTATCTTATTAAATTAAAATTTAAATTCAACATTACAAACAAAACGCTGAAGTTAGATTGACATAAAAAAAATATGAAAACATGAAAATCACTTTAAAAATTCACCTTTGGCATTCCATGATATATTAGGCCAGAACCTATTGCTGACCGAGCAGCACCTGCCTCTCCATAAGTCATCCATTTATACCTTGAAAGGTGGAAGGTGAATACAAACAGATTAGGCAAGATTCAAATAAAAATTCAGAGCTAATCTCATATAAAAAGGAACTCACTCTCCAACTGTTCCATCAACGCGAATACGTGTTCCCAGGTATTTGTAGTCTCGGAAAGAGTCAACTGAGTGCCTAAAATTCAGGAGTTAAGAAAAATCATTTAGCTAAAATCTTTATTGATGGGATAAGGCATGTGTAATGCAGTATGTATATGAAATAGATATCTATAATTGAATTGAAGAAACCTTGTTTAGCAAAAGAAAAGGAGGATGCTCACACAAAATTGTCATGCAGTGTACCAATTTCAGGATGATCAGAAAATCTACTCACAAGCTTCAAAGGAGAACGTGCAGACCTGCATGAAGGAAAGAAAGACGATATCAGAACATAGTTATGCAATCTTTAGTACCAAAGGAAAAAATAACAGAATATGTCAACCTGTACACATTCCATTTTCCTGTCTGCAACTTCTCCGGAAGCACAACACTATAGCCTTGCTCTGTGAGGAATAAACGCCTTAATTATGTGCTAGAAATGTGTTGTATACAAATATGTTTGGGAAAAACAAAAGTGTGTCTTCAGTTCCCCACTCTCTCAACCAGCCACGTGAATCAAATCCCAGATGCTTTTACTTGATTCAAAATATTTCCGGAACTAATATGAACCACTTTTGTCACTTCATTAGAGGATGGTGTGACAAAAGTGGCTCATATTTTCCAACCTGAGAGCCCCAATTTCAGCTATATGTTCTTCCTAAAACATCTCGGCCACTATCTTCACCAACTTTTCTGACACTTATGAGACCATATTTCTATTGTTACAATTGTTCTCATGACAAATATTTTCTTCATCCTTACCCAACCAAGTTCAATATAAGAGTCGTATCTAAATTATTCTTGTACACATGTTAAAGCACCTAAGAGTTTCAATTTAACTCTCATTTTTCCCTTTTGCTAAAAGAGTGCGCATGTTAAAAAGCACAAAGACAACCGTACAGCGGGTCCTAAATGCCTGGATTTTGGGGAACTACAACAAAGAATCAACCACAATAACCAAGGAGGAATAGAAAAGGATCGATCAAACATATTTTTCATTATAGAACCAGTGACTATATACCACTCAAACATCATTGGAACACCCTATGTTCAACTCTGAGAAGTCAAAATCCTATTCAATAATTTTTTCCTGAAAAAGAACAGTAAATTTTACCCCTAGTTGATGAAACCTAAAAATCCCATTGGCAGGCTTGAGAAAATTGTAAGATAGTGGAATCCAGACAAATCCCCATCCAAACGCACTTTTGCCGCCAATTCCACCGAAAAACGCCAAAAACCAAAATGCTACAAAGAAGTAAAATTCAAAAATAGCATTCTAATTTGTTTTCCTTCATTAAACTTCACAAAATTCAAAAAAAAAGAGAAGGAATTCATAGTCATAAAAGCAATCAGTATTCTAATTCGCTTTCTTCGATTGAAGTTCTACAAAAACAAAAAACTTAAAGAGGGAAAATAAAGAGATTTTTTTCATTCAACATCGATAGATTTGACTATGAATCATCACAGAAGGTCCAAATCCAATCAAAAATTGAAGCCGAAAAGAAGAAATTCACAGCCAATAAACGTTAAGAAGGAGATAATCGAATTCAACAATTTCAAAAAGCACCAACTTTTTGTACGGCAACACCAATATTTCCTCCTGAACAAAACAAAAAATAAAAATAAAAAGCTTTTCTATACAAGAAGAAGAAGAAGAAGTCGTACACGCATATTCGATCAAAAAGAATACAAAGCAAAACAAAAACTCGACCATTTCACGTAAAATAGATGCATACACGCATACATATATATATATATATGATTCACAAAGCGAGCTTTGCGCGTACCGAAAACGAACTCGCCGGCGGTAGGGTTCGGGCGGAGAAGGGACTGAGAATCCGCGGCCGTGAGGAGGTGGTCGTTAATGGTTTTAATCCGACGTTGAGGCGCCGTGCAATCCATGAGAGCTATAGCTTCGAAAGAAAATGTGATCTCTCTCTCTCTTCCTCGGCCTCGTCCAATAATGATCTAAGCAATGCGATTGTTTTTCTGTTTGTTTCCTGAGAAAATGTGTGAAAAAAAAAAAAAGAAACAAAAGGATATAGTGAAGAAGATAAATCAGAAACATATTGGATGGGAACGCAATCGAAAGCCGACGACGATGACGTCGTTTTTGTGAAACTGAAAACAAACAAACTATTTTATTATTTCCAAAAAAAAGGTTTTTGGAAGGAAATTAAATAAATTAATGTGCTTTTTTTTTTAGTATTCTAAAAAAAAAAGCTAACGTAAAAACAAAATCATATATATATATGATTATCAAAAAAATTACTGTACATACAAGAACTTTTTAATATAGTATGATCAAAAAATCATATCAAAAAATATTTTAAATGACCAGAATTTTACCACTTTTTTCTTTTTTTATATATTTTTTTATTTTCATATAATTTTAACCGAATTTAATCTTCAAAATCACTATTATTGATGCATAAAGAATAACTTTTTTCTTTGGAAAAATAATTGGTCCTACTGAAATGTCGGGCCCTAAATCGACAAGTTTTACCTGTATTCTTTTTTAAAAAAAAAACTTTTTAGGCAATATTTTCTTTTTTTTAGCAATTTCTTTTTCTTTTTTTCTCTTTTTGATGGAGTTATCTCTTTTTCCTCAAAAATTATAAATTGAGTCAATCATCCAACTCATTTTGGATAACGTCATTCATCAACGGTATATGAGAATGTTAATAATGAATTATTAGATTCAGAACGGATCTGATTTTATCGAGTTTTGAGATTGTCTTCCTGTTTGCCAATTTTACTGTTGCAAGTTTTTACCAGTGGGTAGGTGGGTGAAATAGAGCTGATTTATATTTTTAGGTATAAAACTTTTATATATATATTATAAAATAAAATAAAAATATAATATAATATTTTAATTTTAACCTATTAATTGCAAGCACGTTCATAAACACATATAGTAATTTAAAGCATACGTGTAATTCAAAGCCGTGGAACTTTCTTAGATCATTATTAAATTGTTATGCTT
Source organism: Artocarpus heterophyllus (assembly GCA_025403435.1). Classification (NCBI taxonomy): domain Eukaryota; kingdom Viridiplantae; phylum Streptophyta; class Magnoliopsida; order Rosales; family Moraceae; genus Artocarpus; species Artocarpus heterophyllus. The sequence goes on from CM046351.1 coordinate 12,632,588, forward strand.
TTGGGTATGAAAATATGACGTTACATACTATTTAATTTCATTAAATATTAGTACTTTATAACTGTTAATGTTATTTAATAGTTTAGACTTTAGACTTGTAGGTTACTGAATTGATTTTTTTCCCTTAAAAAAAGGACTGATTTTTTTAATGCTTGTAGAGATTTTTTTTGTATACTGACAAAATTATGCTCCTTTTATATGATGTGATTCTTAAAAAAGATATCTAACTTTTCCTATCATATTAATTAAATATTGGTCACTTAATTGTTTAACATAAGTGCCGGCGGAGAGTTGTTGGACGAGTTCCAAAAGCATGGTCTCAACTAGACCACACTTCCTTTATTCTTAAATTATTTTTCTTCAATGTATAATTATAGCATGTTTTACCAGCCATTTTGCGCTGTAAAAATAAGTTTAATTATTAGCATGTAAAAATTTTACATTATAACTATAATAAACTTTATTTGTAGATGTTTCGTAGTCAATTTGAAGTACCGTGCTAAACATGCTATTAATCTCGACTTAGTTTGACAAGTTAGTTGAAACTTTAACTTCCAACTTACTATAGTATAAAGCTCTCATATGCTACAGTATAAAATTCTTACATGCTACAGTATAAAACTCTTACATGCTACAGTATTTAAATTATAACTGTAAGTTCTAACATTGCTTCTAAACACTCTCCTATTTCAATCTTGACGTCCTTACCACGATGTTTATTACCAAATACTAGTCAAGATACGGGCGATGCACATAATAAGTTGTAATTAAAGTTTTTATGATGTAGACAATGAGTAGAAGGAATCAATACAAAAAATTCAAAAAGAAAAAAGAAAAAAAGGTTATTTGCACAAATAAAAAAGATGCATTTGTTTTATTTTAGCTTCGACATTTGCTTCGTCATGTCTAACTACCGGAGATTCATGAAATATGTAAGTTTTAATAGGAGTAAAATATAATAGGTTAGGGTCTTATAAAGGATAAATAAGTAAAAGAATCAAATAAATAAAAAATATACTTTAAAAAGGAAAAAATTATTCGAAATGTGACAATTTTTATATTATAAGTTAAATATATATTTTTCTTTTTAGTTTTTTTTTCTCACAAAGCTATTTTTTTTATTATTTTATCTTTTAAAACTTTCGCGTGTCATTTGTATTAGATTCTTTCTAAAAATAATTTGTTTATTAATTAAAGAGTAAAATTGAATATTTAACTAGCCAAGTAAATTTTTAATTTAGCTCTTTATTTTAGAGAAACCAAAAGCGCACACATAAATTTGAGCATGAAAAGAATGAAAACAAACTAACTACAATAGATTTTAAAATTGATCAGAAGCAAAGAGAATATTTGTAACAGTTTTCTTTAACTAGTGAAATGTAAAACATAACGACTTTATGCTACAGTATGAATGATAATTATGATTTAGAAGCACATTTTGTGTGATATTTCTAATATGATATTTATTATTATGAAGTTTATTATGGACTAATGATTTTTGCAGTGGGTGGTCCCAATAAGTTTCAATGACATAAAGTGCCTAATGTATGTTATTACATTTGTTCGTAAATTGTTTATTTTGGTGATCTATATAGATTTTCGTTTATTTGAATAGGATATTTTGATTCTTAGAAAATTTAGAAATTGTTTTAGGAATTTTTGGTTTTCACCAAAAAAAAAAAACGACATCACTGTAGCATGAATAGCGCAAAACTACATTACCATAGCTGTGAATCTTAAACGATAGAAAATGCTAAAAAACGATGCCACTATAGTGTCATCTTCCTCGTAAAAGTTACTGTAGCACCCAAGTTTATGAAAATTTTTCATCATTTCTCTCACTTTTTCATGCTCCAAGTCACTCCAAAATTTACCTAAACCTATCAAAAACACCATTAACCATGTTTGAGAATAATTTTGACAAAAGAAAATGAGCCCACATGTTTTCCCACACTCCCATGCTATAATTGCTTGACAAAATCATTCCCCTCACGTTGACCGTCACAACCCACCTTTATCGGGTTATGCTTTATCACTCTTCCTTACTTACGTAATAATGAAAATTTGAGAAATACTTTTTTTTCTCTCTAGAGTTTCATACATACATACTTAAACGTCTTTTGTAATTATAGATATATACAAAGCAAACTTTCTTTTTATCACATAATATGTATGATATATCTCAAAAGAGGGTTTATCTTACTTAATCATATTATAGCTTTTATACAACCCGTATCAAAATAACTTAAAATATATAACAGCGGAAACACGTTTATGGCAGTATCCATACCCGGTTCTGCACATTGCTCATATTCCACCACCATCAACTCATCAGTGAAGTTACTCTGACCTTTAAGTAGAGATACCTACAACATAAAGTACTAAGTGAGCTTGTGTCCAGTAAGCCTCAACACAGCCCACATGCCACATTCATTAAAATGCATGATCTAGTTATGCTTTCTTATGAACATTCTTTATCCATATCATGTTTTATCTTTAGATAAGGCTCAAGTATTCGTACCATTGCGCACATAGGTCTACATGACACCGAGACCATACTATAACCTTAAACTCTCCTTAACTCAGAAGTCAATACAATACTTTTCTTATTTCTGGTGGTGTATTTATCAGCCCAATTATTTTGGTTACCATACCATGCATGAGATCATGTTCACATGTTATACACAAAACATAAATATTCTTCCATTGTATAGTACACACAAGTAGATATTCTTATATACTCACCGGTACACATTATTATACACACACAGGTACTTATTTTATATACTCACATGTACACATATCAATATACACACAGGTATGCATCATAATATATACTCAAGTAAATATTTTATATATATATATATATATATATATATATATCAGATTCTATACCTACAATTCCATACTGTAGGTAGGATTGGTACTTACTTATTTTGGTTGTTACGCAAGCCTACCTCAATCCCCTTTTTCCTACTTTTCTAGGGTCCTGTTTGGCTAATTACAATGCTATTAGCTAAATTTTCACTACTTCCTTTATATGTCAATGCAAAACGATCGTTAATTAATAGATCATGTTGCATAACTATATATAACTCTGATAATCATGGATTCTCTTCCTCATATCTTACTCTACCCTATCGTCTCTAACAAAAGGCAGAGATCTTACTAATAATCCCTTTTCCCATTTGGAACATTTCAGAGCAATTTGGGTTACTTGTGGGAATATGAAGATTTTTCCTCGATGGGCCTTCCTAAATTTCCCGAATTCTTTTTTGCTATTTTAGCAAAAATTATTGCTTATTGATGTTAAAATAATACCCTGGGGTGTCGGGTCTCCTTCTTTTACATCAATGCCCCATTTTAATAAAATTTTACAATTTCACCCCTTATTTGAAAATTTTGACAATTCTAACGCCATAACAAAAATTAATCTCTTTAAACTATAATTTTTCATTTTTCATAAGGATCATATTTGCTTAAAATACCATACTCAAAATCCTTTTACAAAATTATGTTTTTGCCCTTTATTTTTTTTTCAATTTTAACAAATTTTTGTAAAATCAATAACTAGCAAACGAAGGGGATTTTCGACAAATCTTCCATCTTGTTTAACAGTTTCGTCGAGATCTACAACTTTTGTGTTTAAATTTTTTTGAAATTCCTGCTGCAAAGGGGTTTTTTGGTCATTTTTTAAACTTACCGAGAAAAACTTTTTCTTTGCAATTTAGTCCTTGGGTCATTTTGTAAAAATCAGTTTTAAAACAGCATTCCAGCCACTGTGAAGGCAGATTCAACCTTTCCTAAAACCATTTTCATGCCAAATCACCATTCTTTGCAAAACTAACTTCAAAATTGCAAAACTACATACTTTTGCATAAACCCACAATTTTCACATTTAACCCCTAATTTCAACATCAACATCATATCATAAACCATATACCCATGAAATTAAACCAAAAATTTTCTTGAATAGCCACGTACCTTAAAAAAAATCAAAGTCCAAAAACAAAACCAAATAAACTTTAAATTTGAGAAGTTAAACTTACCAAAGGAAGAATTGATAATCTTAGCCTTCCAAGGGCTTCTTTGAAACTTTTTCCTAAGCATTTTTCATATAAGAGAATCTTTGGTCACAATCCCTGTTGAGGGTAAGCTCGGCGCCCCCACCGAGGACCTTAACTTGGTGGTCGGCAACTCAGTTCGGCAGACATAGGCTACCGCCCCGACCCGATGACTTATGCTTCTTCCCGAGGTGCCTTCCATTTATCTGAGGGCACACCCCCAAGAGGGCTGCCACCTCGGGGATGTACAGTAGCTCGGGCCGGGCCATGCTATCCATCATAATACGTCACCACTCATCCTTGTAGGCCAACACCAGGCAGACGTGCTGCCGTCCGATAGAGTCCAATCCATTGGACAATGGACGCGACACTTGTCACTTATTGCTTGATACACTTTGATGTGACACCTGGGTAATGGGTAAAACCCATCTTACACCCGATCCAGCTAGTGGCCTATAAATAGGATGCATTTATGACGTTTTAAGGGAGAGACTTCCTCATACCTAATTAGCTGCCGACCCCTGTCGAGCAATACTTGCCTTGAGCATCGGAGAGCCCTTATCTATTGACTAACCCCTTTCTCTGAATCATCCCTCTCGCAGGTACTCACTCCCGACCAGGGGCAAGCTTAGGAGGAGGTCATAAGGTATTTCAGTCACACGTGGGTGTTGATCCAACGCCGGACCGCGGTAAGCATCAACATTTTGGTGCTAGAAGGAGGGCCGAACGCGCCCCAATCTAAAGTTATTATACCTCGGATTTCTGACATGACAACACGAGGTAATGTAAGAGATAGTACCGCCCGACGTCAGGAGTCGGGCGAGGCTAGGCATAAGCGACCGGCTGCAGAACGGCCCAACGATCGTCCTCGGATCGCCAGATCTCGGTCCGGAGGGCAAGGAAGCGCCGCAAGAGCCGAGTCGGTGCAGCCCCGAGCCGCACAAGATCCGATCCGGGAGCTCACAGATGCAGTTTGGATCTTAACTCGACAGCTTGCACAGGCTCAACAGCAAGCTGCACCGGGACCGCCACCCCCTGCCCAGGTTGACCAGGCAGGGGGTCGGCATGAGCAGAGCGCCACCAACTGGGAGGATCGATCAGAGCAGTCTCTGGGATCCACCAGAGGGCCCCTGCTTAACAATAGACTGGTCCATGAACGTCAGATGGGACGTCAACGCACCATGTCCCTTCACCACAAGGTTCCAGAGCCTCGGTGTTTGATCGGCTCGGGTACCAAGGGATTAACAGAAATCGCCAAGGCGAAGCTGGAGGCCGTGCCGAGGGCAGAGTACCCTATCGGGTCGAACTGCCCGAAGACACGAATAGTCGCCAGTTCCGGGTGCTGCAACGACAGATAGATGAAATCTGCAATTGCAGGTTCGGTGTGGACGAAGTCGGGGCCCAGGATCCGCCCTTCCCGGATCACATAATGCGGGCACCCATGCCGCCGAAGTTTAAGGTCCCACAAATTAAGTCTTACGATGGGGCCACCGACGCAGATGAGCATGCCGAACTCTTCCGCGGGCACATGCTGTTGCAGAATGCCAGCGATGCTGCGATGTGCAAAGCTTTCTCGCTCACCCTTACAGGCCCTGCTCGGCAGTGGTTCCGACGACTCGAACCAGGGTCGATTTCTTCTTTTGGGCATTTAACTGATGCCTTCTCCGCCGCATTCTCTACAACCAGGACGCAGAGGAAGGAAATAACTTCCTTGTACGCCGTCAGGCAGGGAGACGGGAGTGTCAGGGACTATGTCAACCGATTCACCCGGGCTGCTCTTGAGGTCAAGCACGTCGAAGACGAGACCCTCAAACATATTTTTGTAGGGGGCCTCCGAGACGAGAAGCTGACCTGGTCATTGGCCTTTGAGCAGCCAAATACGTTTTCACAGATGCTCGGGTACGCCCAAAGACATGCGGACGCTGCCGAGTACATGAAGAGCCGCCGGGAGGAGGCTGGCCCGAGCGGGACAAAAAAGGAAAAGAAGCAGAAAAGGCCGGAGCAGGGCAGCGTCGAGCATGCGAAGAAGCAGAAGAAAGAAAAAGCTGAGAAGCCGAAGGGGCCGACCGGCAAGTTTCAAAACTACACGCCCCTGGTGGCAACCATTGATGAGGTGCTCGCCAAGGTCGGCGACAAGAATCTGTTGACACCGCCGCCTAAGCTTCGAGCTTTAGGGCAAAGCGTGACCAGTCAAAATTTTGTAAATTCCATCAAGACGTGGGTCATACAACCCGAGACTGCATCGAGCTCAAGGACCAAATCGAAAGGTTGGTCCGAGAAGGTCTATTGCAGGAGTTTGTGGAGAAGGCCATAAACCTGAGGGTGACCTCTATAAGGAATGACTCGTCAGGCCGAGACACGCAGAGCCGACCCAGGACCGATAGTGGGAACGCCCCGGAACCCCCAAATATCATACACACGATACTTGGCGGGCCTATTACCGGGGACACATCGAGTGGGCGGCGATCCTACGTCAGAGAAGCTCGGCGGGTCGAACGGGGCGACTTCATGAACGTGTCCGAACATATCAATAAAATATGCCGCCAGGAGGACACCCCGATCACTTTCACCGAGGAGGAAGCAGACCGACTAATGCATCCCCACAACGATGCTTTGGTTTACGAACTGCCTATCGCTAACAATGTTGTACGGCGAGTCTTAATTGATAATGGCAGTTCGGCGGACATCCTTTTTAAGCAGGCATTTGACAGGCTGAAGATCAGTAACGCGCCTTTAGCCTCGGTCCGGACCCCACTCTTTGGTTTCGCGGGTGAGTGTGTCCGAGCAATCGGGAAGGTTAGTCTCCCGGTAACTTTTGGAGAGGGTGCTGCCAAGGTCACTCGGGTGGTCGACTTTTTAGTCGTCGATAAACCCTCTCAGTATAACATCATCATCGGCCGGCCGACGTTAAACGGATTAAAGGCCGTGGTCTCGACATATCACCTGGCAATGAAGTTCCCGGCCGATGGTGGTGTTGGAGTAATCCGCTCGTCTCAGGCGGACTCCCGGGCTTGCTATGCGAACGCAGTCCGGGCAGCCTCAGCCCAGCAACAGGGAGTCCTGGCCGTGTATGCAGCCGACGAGACTGACCTCCCAACCGATCCAACGCCGAAGATGCTCGCCGACCTAGACCCCAGGTTTCCCGAAAAAGAGGTAAGGGGTACCCCGGTCGAAGGCCTAGTGCCGTTCTCCCTGGACCCCGAAAGGCCGGAACGCACTGTAAAACTCGGGTCACAGTTACAACCTGAGATCAGGGCCGACCTGGAATCCCTTCTTTTCAAGTACCGCGACGTCTTCGCATGGTCCCATGAGGACATGCCTGGCATAGATCCGAGCGTTATCAGCCATCGGCTTAATGTCCAACCTGGTCACAGGCCGGTGGTACAGAAACGAAGAGCCTTCAACCCGGAGAGATATGCCGCAATAAACGATGAAGTCCAGAAACTATTAAAGGCTGGGTTTATTAGAGAGGTCAAATATCCAGAATGGTTGGCAAATGTCGTCCTCGTCAAAAAGGCGAATGGCGAATGGCAAGTGGCGGGTCTGCATCGACTATACCGACCTCAACAAGACCTGCCCCAAGGACTGCTTCCCACTTCCTCGGATAGACCAGCTCGTCGACGCCACAGCCGGACACGAGCTCTTGAGCTTCATGGACGCATACTCCGGGTATAATCAGATAAGAATGGCCGAAGAGGATCAAATCAAAACCTCATTTGTTACTGACCAGGGCTTGTATTGCTACGTTGTAATGCCCTTTAGTCTCAAGAACGCCGGAGCTACCTATCAATGCCTCGTCAACAAAATGTTCGCTCGGCTGATCGGGAAAACTATGGAGGTCTATGTGGACGACATGTTAGTAAAATCTGTCCAAGCGAAGGACCACATAGCCGACCTCAGAGCTAGTTTTGACATTCTCCGGGAGTATGAGATGAAACTCAACCCGGCAAAATGCGCTTTTGGCGTCGGCTCCGGCAAATTCCTCGGATTTTTAGTAAACCGACGAGGAATTGAGGTGAACCCGGCAAAGGCCCAGGCGATCATAGACATGCATTTTCCTCGGACAGTGAAAGACGTGCAAAGGCTTACTGGCATGGTGGCCGCCCTATCAAGGTTTGTCTCCCGGGCTACCGACAAGTGTCACCCTTTCTTCAAGGCACTTAAGGGGAGGTTTGAGTGGAGCAGGGAGTGTGAGGATGCTTTCCAAGGCTTAAAAGTTTACCTAGCCACACCCCCGCTCCTGTCCAAACCTTTGCCCGGTGAGATTCTAACTGCCTATTTAGCCGTCTCCGAGAAGGCTGTCAGCTCGGTGTTGATCCGAGATGAAAACAGGATCCAGAGACCCGTCTACTATACCAGCCACGCGTTCCAAGGTGCCGAGGAACGCTATTCATCATTGGAGAAGCTGGCCTTCGCCCTAATAACTTCGGTCCGGAAGCTGCGGCCGTATTACCAAGACCATACTGTCAAGATCCCGACCAAGTTTCCCCTCCAGCAAGTTTTACAGAGCCCGAAAATATCAGGTCGGATGGCCAAGTGGTCGGTCAAATTAGGCCAGTATGACATCCATTTTGTGCCAAGAACGGCGATAAAAGCTCAAGTCTTAGCGGATTTCCTTGCCGAGTTTACAGAGGCCGGAAAAGTAGCTCCCTTAGTGGAGAAATTACCCGTTGAGGGGCCTGATACGGCTGGCTGCAGTGAGCGAGGCCTTTCCCCGGAGCTAAACTGGAAACTACACGTCGATGGCTCGACCTGCGTCGACGGGTCGGGGGCAGGCTTGATCTTAACTAGCCCCGACGGATATAAGGTCATTTATGCCCTCCGTTTCGACTTCAAAACCTCTAATAATGAAGCGGAGTATGAAGCTTTGCTCGTCAGATTACGAATTGCCCGGGACCTTGGAGTTGATAGGCTGACCATCTATAGTGACTCAATGCTAGTGGTGCAGCAAGTCACAGGAGGATTCCAGGCCCGAGCAGAATCAATGACGGCATATTTAAAAGAAGCGAAACGATTGCTTGGACAATTCAAGTCCTATACTTTTAAGCAAATCCCCCGGTCCGAGAACGTGGAAGCCGATGTCCTTGCCCGACTAGCCTCCGGGATAAGCGGAGTAGACCCGATGTCCGCTCCTATTGAGAGACTCTCTGGACCGAGTATCAGCAAGGAGATCATGAGTCTGGTGGCCGAACCAAAGTGCACGTGGATGGACCCGATCATCCGGTACCTGACCCTAGCCGAATTACCTGACGACCGGGAAGAGGCACGTCGGATACGTAACAGCTCGGCCCGGTATTCGATAATCGGGGAAAAGCTGTACCGACGCGGCTACACGACGCCATGCCTAAGATGTTTAGATTCCTAGGAGGCCGAGTACTTAATGAAAGAGATTCATGAAGGCCTTTGTGGCAATCACTCCGGTGGACGCTCCTTAGCCCAGAAATGCCTGTGGCAGGGTTATTACTGGCCTACTATGCAGCAAGACTGCAGGAGCTTTGCACGAAAATGCTTCAAGTGCCAGCAATTTGCTCGGATGCTAGGTTCACACGCCGAGCCTCTAAATCCGGTGACTTCGGCGTGGCCATTTGCAAAATGGGCCATTGACTTGATGGGACCACTCCCTCCGGCTCGTTCGCAATTCAGATATTGCATCGTCGCCATAGACTATCTGACGAAATGGATCGAAGTCGAGCCTTGCACCAACATGACCGAAGCTAAGTGCACCAACTTCGTATGGAAAAACATCGTCTGTCGGTTCGGAATCCCGCACACTATCATGACCGATAACGCTAAGCAGTTTGACTCCTCAGGTCTACGCCATCTGTGCGAGAAGCTCGGCATTAAGAAAGTTTACTCTTCCCCGAGCTATTCGTAGAGTAACGGCCAGGTGGAGGCCGTGAACAAGACAATTAAAGACAACCTCAAGAAGAAACTCGAGGGGCTTAAGGGCGCATGGATTGACGAACTACCCCAAGTGCTCTGGGCATACCGAACAACTGCGCGAGCTGCAACCGGCGAGACACCGTTCTCCCTGGTTTATGGGGCAGAAGCCGTCATCCCAGCCGAGGTTGGATTACCGAGCTTGAGGGTCGAGCAATACGAAGAAAAACTGAATGAACAGCTCATGATGACCGAGCTCGACCTACTTGAAGAAAAAAGGAACCGGGCATCCATTCGTAATGCAGCCCGGAATCAGGTTGTAGCTCGGTATTACAACAAACGGGTTCAGCCGAGAAGCTTTAAGGTTGGTGACTTAGTCATGAAGAAGGTCACGGTTCAACAACCCGGTCTGGGGTCCTTTGGGCCGAAGTGGGAAGGACCTTTTAAAGTCGAAGGCATCGTGTGATCAGGCACTTACAGGCTGATCGATTTGGAGGGGAACCAGCTCGGGCATCCATTGAATGCTGAGCTGTTAAAAAGATTCTATTCCTGAAAAAGAAGAGAAAATCAGAGCCAGATTCCTTTTTTGATCTCTGGCCACAATTCTTTTGTAACTAGACCTGCTGAGCAGGGCTGGCAAAATCAATGTAAATATTACATTAATGAAGCACAACTTCCCTGAACTCATTCCACCAGAGCAATGTTTTTGGGGGAGGATTATACCTAAGACGCCAATACCCCAGCTCGGAAGACAGGATGATGACTCCCCACCAAGGGAGTCATCCTCGTCAAACTGGACAGGGGGGCTAGTCGGTATATATCTCATGTCTGTCATCCAGACGCCCTTAAGTTGCTCGGCACATCTATGTGCCCGATTAGTCCTATACTTGGTAAAGTTTCTTTAAAACTTCAACAAGTCCATGGGGGGCAGCAGGGTAAGGGTGGGTATGCGCCGTTCATATTCTGCCCGACCGAGATCAAAAACCTAAACTTGCTTGGATAACCAAGTAGAAATGGATAACTACTCAAAAAACTGAACAAAAGTCCTCGGATTAACTGAGGACAGAGGTACTCGGCTTACCTCTGCTCGGTAAATTGTCTCCCAGCCTGGGAACTCCCCCGAGAAGTATCTAACTTTAACATTACATGGGATGTAAAATAAAACTACACGTAAGGAAAAGTGGATACAAAACGGAAAAATATAAAATGTCAAATTTATTTCCTAGGGAAGTACAAGAAAGTCGGGCACCTCCCAAGCCCGATTACAAGAAAGCGGAGGATCAATCGGCCCGAGTCTCATCACCAGCTTGAGTCTCGTCCCCGGCCGCGTTGTCGTCTTGGCCTCCCTCGGCAGCCGGCACATCCCCGTCATCATCACCGTCCACAATGACGATCTCTTCTTCAACTTCCCGCGGTTGCTCTGCATCGCCCTGGTCCGACTCGGCGATGACCGACCAGTCGAATGCAGCCGCCTCGGGATGCTTTTCGATTACATGGTCACAGAGATCGGCCATCCCATCGAAGTAGAGGTCGGTATATTCGGGGGATGTCTTAAATTCTTCGACTGCAGCAGCCAGCTGGTCGGGAAGCCCGGCTACGAATCGGTGGTGCTCGGCTTGTAGAGTTGCTAGACGCCCCTCTAGGCGAGCGGCTTTCTCTTCCTGCCGAGCAGCCTTATCCTCTGCCTCCTTGAGCCGCCTCAACATGTCCTCGGCCTCGGACTTCGCTTTCTGGGCCTCCTCCTTAACTCGATCTAGCTCAACCTTCGTGTCGTTGAGCTCTCTGTCGGAGTCCAATTTCAGCAGGAGGGTCTTCTTGTGCCTTTCTTGCTCCTTGTGGATCTCCCTCACCCCAATGGAGTGCGCCATGTGCACAACGGCGCTCAGCTGTGAAAAGTACAAGGGGTAAGTTCTCGACAATACTATAGGAAGTCCCTGCAACCATTGGCCGGCTTGGATACTTACTGAGGTTGCTGTTCGGAGCGCCAGGTTGCACAAGTCTGGGAAGTCCTCACCCCGAATCTCCATGAAGAAGTCATTTGGGGGAGCCACGTCCCCGAAGGAGCATGTCGCGGTAGTTCGGGCGCCTTCTTTGTTGGTCCTCGGAAGAACCTCTAGATGCCTCGTCTACTTGGCCGGCCTCAGAAGAGGCCCTTACTGGCGGAGGCGGTGGAGCTTGGACTGATGTGGAGGTCTGCCCGGCGCGTGTCGGGAGCTCGGGCGCTGGCATCCGCTTACGCTTTTTGCTGGCCTCAACGGCCTTGCCCTTGCCCTTCCTCTGTGTTGACATCTGGGCAAGCCTGCCAGCGCGGGAGCTCGGTGCGGTCATTTCTGCACAAAGAAAATCCCAGTTAAACGAAGGACAAAATAAAAGAGGAAAGGGCGACTACAAATGAAATTCCGGGCTGACCTCCGATCCGGAGTTGGCCCGACGGGTACGGGAGCCTAATCACGCCCTCGAGGTTCTCGTCGGCTACAGGTGGCCCCGCATCGAGGGAGCCACTGGACGAGTCCTTGGTACTGGACGACGAAGGCTCCCTCGTCGGCCACCCGGACCGGGAAGTGCTTGGCCCTTGAAGATCCGCGTCACCCGGACGGGCAACAGTAACCTGCCCGGTTTCACGGGCAGGACGCCTAGCTCGGGGAAAACTGCTGGATTCCCCGAACCAACCGTATCTGGACAGAGTGTCCTTTCTTAGAAGAAAGGACTGTTGTCTGGACGACTCGGGCTTCTCGAACAGTTCATCCACGGCCTCTATCACGTGGCTCGGTGCCCAAGGGCGCTTGGTCCAGACGTGCCCCAGCTCAAATGACCCCGGCACTTGTTCATCCTCGGGGATAGCTTCACCGGCTCGGGCTAAAAAGTTTCCCCCGACGTAAAACCACTCGAACTTCCACAGCTTGTCCGAGTCGGGGTTGCCCAGAATAAAGTCCTTTCTGAAGCCGGTGAAGTAGTACCAGCCGGACTGCCGAGGAAGCTTCTTCATCTTAAATACTTGCTTGAAGGCCTCCAACGGCATCTCAGTACTCCGGTGGTACTTCCACAAAATATACATCCCGATCAGCGACCTATAGCTGTTCGGGTTCAATTGTGCCGGGCACACATTAAAGTCATTAAGCGCCCGACGAAGGAAACGGTGCAGTGGTAGATGCAGCCCGGCCTTGAAGAACTCGGCATAAAGTGTGATAAATCCCTCCGACGCCTCTAAAGGTGAATCTCCTTCTCCGGGGACGACAAGATTCACATTGGCCGGGATGCCATACTCGTCGCGTAGGGCCTCTAACCGCGACTCTGTGATCGCGCTTGTATAACCCGCCGTCGAGGTTTGCCCAGGGCGGCTCACCCGATATGCTGTAACGCCTCGCACGCGGGTGGCCCGGACCTCTTGCTCCATTTCTGGCTGCTCTGCCCCCGAATCCTCGGCTGCATGCTCTTCATCGGAGGCATCAGCTGTAATCACACCTGCAACTTGGACGGGGGCCTCAGCATTCCGACCAGAGGCACTCGGAGCATCCTCACGGGTTTGAAACTCGGCCCTCTCCCTTGGAAAAACTTGGGAACGGCCTGCTGTTGCCGCCCCGGTATAGGGGTCTTGTTCCCTGGACGGCCTGATAAGCTTGTGCCCGCCCAGCAAATTCAAAAATTCTTGCTCGGGGACGGTCTGGGAATCGACCCTTAGGATCTGCTCCAGCCGCCTGGCCCCTTCCCATCTTTGGGACGCCGCCTCGGCATTAGATTGAGTCGAAGAAGAGCTACTGCTCTCCCCGCTACTTCCCGACCATGAAACCTCCACGTTTTGTGAGTCGAACAAATCACTCATTTTCACTCAGAAAGTTACCTGCTCGGGTTCTTGGTAGCTCGGTTGATATAGTCCTCGGCTATTACTTGAGCTCGGCAACTAAAACTTCTCGTTTCGTAAAATTTTTGAAAATGAAGTGCAAATTACAGAGGGGAAGGACCCTATTTATAGCTATTTTAAGCGGGAAATTCGAGCGCGAAAACCCAAAAGGCGCAATTAATACGCCTGACAGCCGCACAGACGGCTGCGACGCGACATGCGTCCCCCGTCTGATCCGCGCGTCTTTTCGCTGCACCCCGCTCCTAAGTGTCGCTTGGCCTTCTTCCTTTGAGCCGACCTCACCCACTCGGCATAGTCCACCCGGCCGAACACCGACCAGGTGAACTAGGGGGCTAATGTTGAGGGTAAGCTCGGCGCCCCCACCGAGGACCCTAACTTGGTGGTCGGCAACTCAGTTCGGCAGACATAGGCTACCGCCCCGACCCGATGACTTATGCTTCTTCCCGAGGTGCCTTCCATTTATCTGAGGGCACACCCCCAAGAGGGCTGCCACCTCGGGGATGTACAGTAGCTCGGGCCGGGCCATGCTATCCATCATAATACGTCACCACTCATCCTTGTAGGCCAACACCAGGCAGACGTGCTGCCGTCCGATAGAGTCCAATCCATTGGACAATGGACGCGACACTTGTCACTTATTGCTTGATACACTTTGATGTGACACCTGGGTAATGGGTAAAACCCATCTTACACCCGATCCAGCTAGTGGCCTATAAATAGGATGCATTTATGACGTTTTAAGGGAGAGACTTCCTCATACCTAATTAGCTGCCGACCCCTGCCGAGCAATACTTGCCTTGAGCATCGGAGAGCCCTTGTCTATTGACTAACCCCCTTTCTCCGAATCATCCCTCTCGCAGGTACTCACTCCCGACCAGGGGCAAGCTTAGGAGGAGGTCATAAGGTATTTCAGTCACACGTGGGTGTTGATCCAACGCCGGACCGCGGTAAGCATCAACAATCCCCTTCCAAACCAAGAGGAAAATTTGAGAAAAAGTTTAGATTTTTACCTCAAAATTAATAAAACCCTTTGAGCTTTACTTCTTGGATCTTGTTTAGGGTCAATTTGCAAAGATTTGGGTTTGGAAAATTTTTTTGAGAGAGACCTCTATGGCAGCCGAATATGGATGTGGGAGAGATGAAATGAATTTGATGCTCTAGTCTTTATTTAATACTTATCTTGTTGTGTGTTTTTTTTTTTATAAAGGTGGTGAGTCACCAAGTAATCAATTGGGTGACTAAGGTGGCTAATTATAATTGGACCACCTTTTATAACATGGTGGCCCAATAAGATTCCAATGGGTGTCCACTTGGTGGGTCCCGAAACTTTATACAATGTAATTTTTCACCACACAATATTTTTCTTCTACTGTTGTGGTAAAATCGGTGCAAAACATATTTTTAGACTGTATAAAATATCCTACTTGCCTTTGATTTATTTTTGGAAGCCAAACATAGCATTTCTTATATCTGTGTTTTCACTTAGCAATATACTTATACCTCATCGGACCCCCCTTTTGCACTGGTCTAGGGTTTTAGTATACTTTCTATCTTGTTTATACCTTAATTATCCATCCATCTATATTACAATTCTACAATTAATTGTGGTATAAAATTCATTTTATGGATATTATTTACAAATTTCTAAGTATTTAAACTCACAAAATTTGTATTGACAATATCCAACATTGCATCCGGTTCACAGTGGAGTTTCCTATTGATACTTATTATTTGAATGTTATCATAATTTTTATAGAAAATATAATTTTTAAAAATAAATTCATTAATTAAACTCAATTAAATATTAAATTTTATTAATGAATTTTCTCTGGTCATTACATTGACGCTCCTCCATCACCTCCATTTGTCTTTATTTCCTTTCTCCAACTAAGGATGAGGCTAGACCCACAACCCATTTTTCACAAAAGCATGTGAACAACATTTCTTCTGCCTCTCCCATGTTCTCATCCGACAAAGCCGTTGGAATATCAAGCTGGACATCACCACCTCTCGCCTCTCTTTTGTCTTGGCTGCATTCTCTTTTGCAGCAGGGCCACGTTATAAAGCACAGCCCTTCTTGCCTCTGGCATTTTTCTCTCCCTCTCAGATGTGCATCTCTCTCTCTCTCTTGTCCATTTACTTCTACCGAGACACACACTTGCAAATAATATTGCGACTTAGTCAGCTTCCGGCCATATAAACTCCTTCATATGCCCCTTGAAACTACTCTAAACATTCCTCAAGCCATATTAGATCTATTTCCTTCAAGTCAGAGCTAAATCTACGAAGTTACGGTTTGTTCACTAAAACCCTTGTCAGATTTGTTCACTAAAACCCTTGTCAGAGTTGGAACGAAGTTTGATCATGTTTCGAGGTCGGTTTTTCTATCCATATTTATAAAATTTTCACTATAATATTATAGCATATGTAGGAATGATTTTATATGGCTTAGTGTTTAATTGTGTTTAAGAAACCATTTTTTTTTTGTTAATATTATTTCCTAATCCTGTTTTTAGGCCGAAAACTTGCACTTCAAAATTTTAAGAGAAGAATAGACATAAGATTTTAAGAAAATTCCTTTTGGACATTGTTCATATACATGTTAGACATCTTTCAAAAAAATTTCAGTTTCAAATATACTATTTTTGATTTGTTTGAGAATTTATACTAAACGTTGTTTCATACAATCGTTAAATTGTCTTTAAATGTGACAATTAGTATGATGATGTTACGGAATGTGTTTAATGCTGAAAAAATTTATAAATGCTCATCATATATCTAGTTGACATCTGCAAATTTTTAGTTTTATGCGTACGTTAGAAATAAAGTTAAAAATCATGAAAGGGCACTGCTCATCATTTCAACATTTCTCCAGTAATGTTTTTGTAAAAGTTGGAATATTGGAAAAATATTTAGAGTGATCCAAACATGATAAAAATAAATATAGTATTATATACAGATGTTAAAAATGTTATGTTAAAATTTCGGATCAATTGGAATTTTTGTGATTTTAGAAAATTCATTGATCAATTATTGCCCGTAGGTTGTTTACAACGATAGATTATTTTTGTGAATCCTTAAATATAGGAAAAATACTTATAGCCGCTCAAACTTGGTAAAATTAAATCTGATAATATATTTGGATGTCTAGTATATTCTGTAAAAATTTTAAAGCTATTAGAATTTTGATGATTCTTATAAAATTCATTTATTTTATACTGCCCGAACCATACTTCCAGTAACAGTGTTATAATTTGTAAAACATAAAATAATAGCTTAACATGATCCAATTGTTATGAAATTAAGTTCAGTGATATTTATAGATGTTTAAAATACTTGATAGAAATTTCAGATTGCTTTTTATCTTATGTGATTTTTAAAATTCATGAAATGCTAGTTGTCTGAATTGTTTTTTCAGAAACGGTGTAGTGTATTGAAAAATATGAAAATAGTACTTAGAGTAATCAAAAAGTCGTAAAATTTAATCTTGTGACATGTATAAATATTATGAATTTCACAATCGTTGGAATTTTATATTATTTTAGAAAAATCATAAAGTGATGACTGCAGAATTAAAATTGTGAATCTGCCTAAAATGTGGTAATTGTATAAGTTATTCGACAATAAGAGGGTATCCAAAACTAGTCTACGTAGCATAGCAGATATTTAATAAATACAGAACTTGCAACTAAAGTTTTCAGATTATAAACTCGTGCTCTTGCAGGAAAAAAACAAGTTAGTTCTTAGAACTTGGGGATCTGACACTATTAATATGAACTTCACAGTTTATGATATGATCGAAGCAGCTGCTTTCATTTAAACTCTACTGTGAAGCATTTTAGTTTCTAATGCAAAAGATTTACAAAACTAAAGGGCGGTTTTAAAATATTGTAAAGCTCTCATATACTATAGTTGAAAGAAAAAAGTTTTTACAGTATAAAAGTCTTACATGCTGCAGTAAAAATAGTTTTAACTAATAATTTTAACCACTATGTCAAACACCGTATAAAGCAAAGGAAAGAAACAAAATCAGGCCACCGACGTCCAAAAAAAAGGGATCTGTTTTCTAGTACCGAACAAAGGACACGTGGTATTTGCAACGCCCTAATTAGAATAGGACACTAGGAAACCAAGTCACGGTGGGATAAAGGCCAACGTTTCATTGAGTTGGGATCTATGGCAAGGAGGTAAAGGGAAGAAGGTGTTAGACATGTCCTAGTTGTAGTAGTAATCCTGGTGGTGGTGGTAATATTAATAATAATAATAAACAATGGTAAGTACGGTAAAAGTAAATAAGAATGATACAGAAATGGTAATTGTGATGATCACTAGGTTATAATCTAGTAGCTGCAGGTAGTAGTTGTAGAACTATGAAATGTTAAGCCGTATGAATCTCAAAAATATTATACACCTCTTTGAAGAAATATTATAAATTATGATAGCTCAATTTGACAAAGCGAATTACTCAATCATTTAATTTATGAGCTACCTTTAACATAGAAAATTAATGCATTTATTATAAGTTAGAAAAAAAAGTCTTTAAACTTTTGGGCTCATTATAATTGCTGATATATCTTAAACAATTTCAACAAAAATACAAAGGACAACGCAAAATCTGAAGCATATTCAGGAAACCAAGAGGAAAGACACGTAAGAAAATCAATACTAGCAACTCATAAACCACGGAAAATTATTACCAATAGTAATAATAGAGTGCTTAATTAAAGGAAAAACTGACCCTTCAAATCAATCTTTTATAATTCTTTTGCAGAAAAAAAAAATCCCTTTTAGTAAAAAAAAAAATGATTTGACTATAGTGATTAAAAGAACAGTTTTTTTTTTAAATATATATATATATATATAAAAGATGAAATGAAGATGAAAATATGAAAAAGGTGCCATTTATATTGTGAAAATTAAGTTCCTCTATCTTTTTTTTCTTTAAATTTTTCTCCTCTTGGGTCTTTTAATATGAAGGATATGGATTTAATAATTAAAAAGAAAAGTAGAATGTGGTTTAGCATATTCCAAAACCTTTTTGAAACCCTATTTTAAAAGAGAACGAAAAATAAATTCCGGTGAAGAATCCATCCAGCATCTTAAAAATATGTCAACATGAGGCAGCCACTATCCCTTCCCATTACAGTAACAGTGTTTCCTAAACCTCTTTCTTAGTCTTTTACTTATTGCTCTATCAGTCTCTCTTCTTTACTGTTAGTTTCCCAATCAGTACAGACGAAGAAGGTTTGGTGTCTTTAACTACCATCCTAGGATGAATAAAGCGGGATATTTAAGGGCCTCTTGTGAACCAAAAGCACACTTTAAGACTCGTATAAGGTGAACTGGTGTAGCCCTCCCCCACACCAAAAAATGAAAAGAAAGTACGTCTTATAACCCAAGTTCCCATATTCAACTGGGCAGAAAAACGTTAATCGAACAATAACTAGATGTTAGAGTAGGGTGACCTGAATTTAAAAAAACCCTATCTTAAAAGCTTGCGGGTATGATAATTATAGTGAAAGAACAAATATGATATTTTTTATCAAGTCAGTGGTGGGCTACGAAATCGGACTTTTACATTTTGAACCGTTTAGTTTAGTTTTGGCCCCATAAAGTTTTATTTATATATATATATACATATATAATGTATTGCAGTAGGGATTAACATTATCAGTTTTTAGCCTCTCTACCCACTGTTGTCTTATAATCTTTTTTGAGTTTAGTGATTTTCTTATCCTTTGCTCGTGGTTTTTTTCCGTCTTGAGTTTCGACATAAATCTATGTATGTTTTTATTATTTGTTTCTATCGCACTATTTTCGTAACACTAGAGGATTCAAGGTGAGCAGCCAGCCACAACCTCTTGAGACACATAGACCAAATGTGACGCTTCTATAACAAATCAAAATGCTGGACCAATCATGGGTTGCAATTTGTAAGTGAAAATCAAACTGGCAATGCTGATATTAAAAAAGAAGAAACATTGGAATTCTTGGGGCACAAAACGCACAATTTAGTTTCTTTAAAAGAAATTATAATGTTGAAAGAAGAGAGGAAAAAAGACATAAAGTTAATCAAGCTACCATTTTTTTAAAGAAAAAAAAGTTTTGGATTGAGATTTTCTCCATGCCGAAATATGAGATTGGATTAGAGATTGAGTTAAAATTTTCAATCAAATTCTGGCCTTTCAAGATACAACATATTGTAGTTCGAATCCTGTAGGGTGATGGCTAGGAAGCCACATAGGCAAGACTGCAAAAGCAATGTAACAGAAGGTTGACACAGCACCAAAAGTAGACCCTATTGATAGAAGATTATCTAGGTGTTTAGGATCATTCAAATCATTGTTGAAGCTAATTTCGTTTAAAACTTATTTTATTACGTGAAAGTTTTATACTGTAATTTATTTTTTCTTGACATTGTAATATGTAAAAATTTATACTGTAGCAATAAAAAATTCTGGTTAAAATTAAGAATACAGTTAGTTAGTGTGGCTGCATATTTTAAGGGACCCGCTTTGCCTTTCATCGTCTGCGAACACCAAGAAGAAAGCCCCCACTATCGTTGCCACAGCCTGCATACGGTGAATGAAACTGTCATTGTTTAGACTACAAGAAAGAATTAGAGGGTCAGAATTTAATGAGTGATTTCATTTTGTTGAACTCTGTTGCATCCTGCATGATCAATGTTCAAAATTCTTGAATTGATGCTAACACATAGAAATGTATTGTTGGGCATTTATTTATTTATTATGATTTAACTTAAAGCCTAACTTGGCTTTAAAAAGGACAGAGAGTTCCACTTGACTCGGCAAATCTTAAGATTTATTTTTTTGTGATCACTTTCAAGTGCAAATCTTTAATGGATCCGTTATTTTAGAGAACATTTTAGGAGTTTCGAAGGCAGTTCCTTATCGGACCTCAACTACATGAAATTGCAATGTTAAGCCTTTCTCAAGATTGACACATGTTAAGTCTTTCTCAAAATTACGTATAAATGTTAATATTATATTTTTCATTGTAAAAAATATAAAAATAGCATATTTGATCTGTTATTATATTTTATGCTCTATCTCCAATGCATAACCTTTGTAAATATTATATATATTTTTTGTCAGAATTATTAAAACATGAATTTGTAAAAATAAACTTTTAATATTAAAATATTCAAAAGTAAAAATTTTTGTATAAACCAATAAAAATCTAATGCCAATTTTGACATAAATTTTTGTATATAGTAAATTTGACATCAAATATGATGTTAGTGTTTTCTACTATTAAATGTCAAAAATAGGCATTAACACATCAACATAATATTGCATTGCACATGCTTTAATTAAGAATGACTTTCACTTCTAGTTAGGGCCGGTAATTTGGGTAATGACACGATGACACGACATGAACCCGACATGAAAAATACGGGTTAGGGTTGGAAAAATAGGCCTCAGGTTAAAATTGGGTCGAGCCCGTCTGACCTGCACAATAAACGGGTTGGGTTTGGGTCAATCCGAATCAACACGAAATCAACCTGAAGTAACCCGTCAAAAATGTGTCGAAATAAGATTGACCTGAAAATTAACCTGAAAATTATTAATCAACCCGTGTAATCCAAATTGAACTTGTGTGACCTTAATGTAAACCATATAACCTAAAATTAATTTTAATGTGTCAAATTAGTCTAATATTTGTTGTATATCCAACTTGATGTGATTCTAATCTCTAGCATATTTGTTTTTGTTAAACTTATACAAAGTTTTGTTAACTTTTTGGATGGTTTTGTTTTGTTGGGTTATTGTTTATTTTATAGGCTTATTGTTAGCTTTATCGTGTTGTAGGTCTATCGGGTTTAGTGGGTCAGTGTGTCGTGTCAATACAAACATGCACAAAGTAACATATTGGCATATTGTACGGGGTCGGGTCGGGTCAACCCGTCTACACATCAGGTCGTGTCCGGGTTGGGGTTTTTTGACCCGTCGGGTCACAGATCGGGTTCAGGTTGGCGTGTTGGCTATTTATATAAGAGCTCAACCCGACCTGAACCCGATCCGTGGACCTAAATTGCCAGCCTTACTTCTAGTACTACTTGATAATTTAGGTGACAATCTAATATATCACTTCGATGTACTTAAGGTACATTATGGCACATTGATATCTTAAAAAAAAAACCCCAAAAGAAGTCTTAGATACAAGTGCAAAAGCCGATGGATAGAAAAAGGGTATTCCAAAAGACCCAATAATCATAATTTGATGTTTGCTTTCGGCAACTTCTCTTCACATAACAAGAAAGTTATTGTTTGCCTAGGGGGAAATTGTCATTTTGCCTTGAAATTCTCATCTCGTTTTTGTAATTAGTGCCGTACTATGTAAATGAACAATGTAAATCTATATATACACACTATATAATGAATGGGAATTCCTAAGACATTATTGCAAAATTTGGTTCAGTTATTTTGTCCTTTAATGACTTTCTTTTTATTTTTTATATTAACTTTAACCTTAATTTTTACTAACTTTACTTTTGCATCTTTCATTCTAAAATCTTATATTTTTTCTTATAATTATCTCAAATATTATTCTATCAAATGTAACTTTGAAACATCATATTTTACTCAACCTACAAATTACAACTTCTTTCATTTTTTTACGAAAGTGGCAAAATAATTTCTAAAATAAATTTAAAATCCTAAAATTAAAACTTAATAAACATGTTAAATAACTAAAACATGTATAACAACCATGAGATTATCATAAGTGATACCCACACATGTGAGTGGGAGTTCTCTAAAATACTATTCAAAAATTTGGTTTATTTTTTTTGTCTTTTTGTTTTTTTAACAATTTTTTTGTGACTTGTTTTATTGATCTCTCTTTTATTTTTCTACTTCTTTTTAACTTTTTCCTTTTTCTTCTTCTTCATTTCCCTTGCCAAAATCATAATTTGCCAAATGCTTTTTTTTCCAGCTTAATCTTTTTATAATGTACTTCTACGAAGTACTTTTTTTTTCTTGCTTTACTTCTATCAAAATAATTTCTTTCATATATGTCTCTCTTTATATTTTTGGTTTCTTTTTCTTTTTTATTTTGCCAAGAACTTATATACTATTAAATTGTCTTCTCTTGTTCTTAAAAAACATTTTTTCAAATGTGTCTATACTTAATTTTTTCAATATAAAACATTATAAAAAATGATCCTTATATATATTTAAATAATAACAAAATAATGATACTTTTAACACACAAATTTAACTACAAAATTGCTTTTAGTTATATTTATATTGTACGTGGTTCTTTAACTAGTCAAAATATATAAAACCGTGTTTTGGAAAATGTAGAAACTATGTACTTTTGCATGTTATATGGGCATAGGTCTCTCACACGATTAGTAAGTGACAAAATCTCTTAAATGTCATAGGCAGGAAAAAAAAAATGGAATCTTTAACAATGATCATTATTGTTTGGATAAAAACGATCATTATTTAATATCACACCATATCATATAGCGTAAACTATAATATATGTAATTAATTATAATCTTGCTTCCATATAAAGCATTAACGTTAATGCATGTCACGGATCCACATGCGGCTGAAATCTAAGCTCTATGATACAGCACAAAGCCAATATATTTTCTGACTTCCACTGCTTATTAAAACCAACTGAAAAATTTAAAATAAAAAAAAAAGTCATAGGGGTCGATCAACAATTAGCAAGTCAAAAGTCACAAGACTATACATTTCTACGCCAATGCTGAGTGTGTGTATATACGTACTTACAAATATTATCATCGGTGATGAAGCTAAAAAAATTCTTCAAAGGATGTAATAGAAGAAAAATTTTAAACTAAAATTACAACATAAATTATTATTTTTTTTAACTTTGCTTATATTTTTACTTTCATTTTATCTATTTTGTTCTTCTTTTGAATGAACTAAGTATTTAACAGAATTTAATTCACTTTTTAAAATTTAAAGCCCAAAAATATGTTTTTCTAGTACTGTAAACGGTTTTTGATTTATTTGGGGCTTTAAGTTTGAAATATGAGTTATCTTAAAGTAAAATTTAGGATATATGTAGCTCAATTATATATATATATATATATATATGGATTGTGTATGTAAATTATATATTTTTTAATTTGAAATGCATAGGTGTGCACTATGACTCGTGAAAAGAACTAGATTATATCTCATTAATTATTTTGAAATGTGCATATAAACTTCTTTATAGATTATAATGATGAAGAAAACAATTTGAGTAGTTGGATAAAAGCCTTTTTTATTTGTTCCCTACCCATTGGCCACTTCATAAAGCTGAACAAATGTCAAAAGTAAGCACATCAATTATGTTACGTCTCATTATTTAGAGATCTACATCTATGTACTTGATCTCATTTTTCAGCTAGGAAAAAATTATTTGAGTCCCTAAATAAAAGCTATTTTTTTTCCTGCCATTTGTAACAGCTGCAAAAAAAAAAAAAAAAAAAAAAAATCGTTCTTAAGCCTTATTCAACTATGTATAGCAAAAAAGACATGAAAAATTACACATAAGAAAAATATAAGAAAGGGATGTATCGAATATAGTTCTCCTCAAAACTCATCCACAACAAAAGTAAGAATAGTTATGAAAATTTTCATTAAGGATCAATACAAAAGAGAGGTGGAAAAGAAAAGCAGGTAAGTTGCAGTTGATAATCACCTATTGTGTGATGCTCTCTTATACATACACACATTCAAATATATATAGGTGTAATTTTAATAGTTATATTTTCAATTCGTTTTATTATTTTCATCTATTTGATAGAAATCTAACCATTGTAACAAAGTGAATAGTTGACTAAAAAGTTAATGATTATTAATGAAATTCAATTTTTATTACATCATATCATCAGTTGTTATTAAAATATATTCTTATTAAAATGTAACAATAAAAAACATAACTATTAAAAACAAGTCCTTTTATATATACATACCCATATATATATATATATATATATGCATGTATATGTATAACACTAACACAACTTACCAAAAGTCCTTTTATATAAACATGCCTATATATATATATATATATGCATGTATATGTATAACGGTAACACAACTTACCAAAAGCTACAAAACATTTATGGGTCATTCAATAATCGTCATTATTAATTCAAACCATTTAGAGAGTAATTAAAACATAGCTAGCTGTACAATGGGGTCGGCTGAAGTTAACCCAAGAATGTAAAAGAGATCTAATGATATGTCTTGGGTTTGAACAACTGTAATATGAGTCAGCAACACACTGCTCTTACTAATTACACTAGCCATGCTTTTGATCCCCATGTAATTCGCTATTATAACCTTATTATATAATTATTATAGTATATATAATACACATATATTAAAGCTGAAAAAAAGTTTTTTACACAAAAAAAAATTGAAAATGTTGAACCACCTCTCTATAAGGGGCTAATACAAGCCATGCATGATCCAGCCCCACCTTTCACGTTTAAGGCACGTGACACCTAACCTTATTGTAAGCAAAAACACATGACTGCCAAGTTTTGTAACCACAAATATAGCCTTTAGAGAGAGAAGGATGAAAAAAGGAAAAAAATACAAAAACAAAAACAGAAAAGGCACATACATGGCAATATTTGATCAAGTAATCAAAACTCTTCCCCACAATCCCATGTGAACCGTTCAAAACTTAGATCCACCAACTAATGTCTAAAAACACCCATCTTGACGCACAAATTAAAATCACATGAACCACCATGGTTAATAACAACCCCCATAATGTATTATCCGGTGGCGCGTGTCTTTAAATGCTCATTCCACTCCTCACCGTTGCGCGTGGGGCACCCAAAATTAAACAACTTTAAGGCTTTTAAAAAATGGGAAATGAAAAAGGAAGAACTAGTACCAAAAAGGCTTTCCATCTATCTTTCATTTTTTCAAAGTCCCAATTAAAACAGGTCTTTCCAATATCATTTCATTCCACTTATGCTAAGCCCTTCTTGAGATAATGTAGCAACCCAAAAGATGGGGAAGAGAGGAACAACACTAGAACATCATCGAGATCCCAAGCCCCACACTCTTCCACCCTCTCCGTCCCACTCCTTCTCCTCCTCTTCCTCCTCCGATTTCGAGTTCACCATCTCCGTCTCGCCTCGCAAATCCTCGAACGCGCTCTGCCCGGCGGACGAGCTCTTCTACAAGGGCCAACTCTTGCCCCTCCACCTCTCGCCGCGGCTCTCCATGGTCCGGACGCTCCTCCTCGCCTCCTCGAGCACCTCCTCCTCCTCCGACGCCAGCACCACCACCACCACCACCACCGCCTCCCGCGACTCCTCGGGGAGCTCCAACGACTCCCAATACTCTTCTTTTAATAGCGAGCCAGTCCTCCAGGCGGAGTCCTGCGACTCCTCCAGGAGGGCTAGCTCGGTTACCGAGGACGAGGAGTTGAAGCGCCTTACCACCTCTTCAAGTCAAATCAACTTGAAGGGCCAGATCAAGAATAATAATAGCAACAAGAGCACTAATAAATATTTCTCTTTGTCAAGATTCTCTTCTGTATTCAAAAAAGAGCCTAAACAACACCGTGGCGGCAATGGCTGCGACCCGGACAATGTGTCCGGATCATCCGTTAAGCGAATGAGCGCGACTGCGAAGGAGGTGATAAGAAAGTACTTGAAGAAAGTTAAGCCCTTGTATGAAAAAATATCGCAAAAGCAACAGCAGCAGCAGCAGCAGTCACAGAAGCTGGGACGGCTGATGACTGTCCCAGCTTCTGCAAGCACCACAAATGCAATCTCCTTCTCCTTGAAATCCGAGAAGTCGGCGAGAGGAGCGGACCAATTATCCGGAAAGAATGCAAGAAAAGACGGCAACAACAACGGCGGCGGCTTTTCGCATTCGTTCTCGGGGAATTTGAGGTACCCTAGAAGGAAGAGTTGCATCTCGAGCTGCCCGTCGTCGATTCGGTCATCGCCGAGCCACTCCAGCGTGCTCTGCCGCCGGGGTTCCGGCGGCGGAAGAGGAGGAGGAGGAGGAGGAGGAATGTACAATTCCGCGGACTTGTCGTCGATGGAGGAACTACAGAATGCGATTCAAGGCGCGATTGCTCATTGCAAGAACTCTTTGGTTCAGAACAGCAATAAGACTATGGTCAGTAACGAGATTTGAGATGATTATTATTAACGAAATGATTATTAATATGTGATTAACCTAAAATCAAAATTTAATCTTAATCGTTCTAAAATTTCGTGTCTCTGTCTTTTTCTCTGTGTTTGTTTCTCTCTAAAGCAGGATTTTGAGGAGTAGAAAGAGATTCTCTTCTAGTTTTTCTTAACTTTTTTTTTTCCTTTTTTACCCCTTATGTGAGAAACCAGGGTTGCATGTGAATCTGATTTGAATATGTATAAAAGCCTTGAAATTTGGAATCTCTTCGTCCTTTTCCTTTTGGGCATCATTATTGATGATGATGATGATGATGATCAGTTCAGAGACGTAAAATTTATCTGATCAGCACGGGACTTGGCCTTTTATGAGATATGTATGATTCGTCTGTCCTGACTTTTTAGACATGTATTGTCGTTCTAGCGCACAGCCATATATAAACGTTTAGGTTTAGACAATTTCTCCGGTCGACATAAAAAAAGAAGAAGTTACGGATAGAAGTCTAACTTTCAATTGTTAATTAAATTTATAAAAAAAAAATTGACCAGATCTAATGGTCAAAAATAAAAACCTTTATATTTTTGTTGTTTTTTTATTTATTTTTATTTATTTTTGATGGAATAACAGGGTAGTTCTGACTTTGTAATAAAATATAATAATAAGACTATTATAAGAACAAAATGGAATAATATTGAGAAATATCATACTGGTTTCTTAGTCTCCTAGCTAGTCGGCCATGGGCCATGTGCGAAAACTTAAATAAGCTTCATAATTCTCAGTACTGAAGCTAGCTCCGATTGGAATTGGATAAGAAAGTCACATTAATTGCACACGAAGCAGCCATGAACTTTCTGCTGACCACATTTTTCCAAATTTAAATTTGAATTTTCCTTATGTTGTCAACACTCTCTTTCTTAAGCGCGTGTATGATTATATGTTCGCATGCATCTCTTTCACCATGCACATATTACATACACATAGGCTTGTCTACTATTTTTTTCAGAGGGACTGTATATGCGAACCTAACATGTAAAAGTGAAAGACGTGGCAAACTATTGATTACATGCGACACGAATGTGAAAATATAACGTTATTGTTCTAGATAACTAAATTTTTTATGTTACACTTTTATTATTACGCTTCTTCCTGCTATATGTTATTCATCCTTGAAGCGACTGTAAATAAAGCTTATATATATATGTGTTGCAAGAAAAAAAAATTGAAAGGGATAAATATATTTATCTATATTTTATGCATTAGACTCCCACCATGGATAATTATATTTCTTAAAGCCGTGAGAAAAGAAAAAAAAAAATCTGCTTTACGTGTATTGTTGACAAATATGTCTACACAATTATATTTTTTTTGTGTCGGTGGTCTAATATCTGGATATATAAGTTTATGGTTATATATGAATATCAAAGGGACTATAAAGTATAAAGTAAGAAAAAGAAAACGAAATACATTAATGAAATTTCCCTTTTCTCTTAAAAAATGAATAATTTATGAAAAAAAAAATCTGAAGCATTGTTGTGACTAATGTAATGATAATAATTCTATGAATATATATATATTAATTTAAACAATGAAAAAATACTACACACATGTGCTATATGGTATTGATTCGACCATCAACAATATTTATTTGATGAGACTTCTTTAAACAAAACAAAAAAAAAAAAAAACAACAATCTTGATGGTTAGAGCATGCTTTTAAATATAATGCATTAAATCATCCTTAACAAGTTGACTAGCTATAGTAGTGATCATTAAACATTTTAATCTCTCAAAAGTATTCGACCACTTTTGATAAGGTTTTAATTGCTAGAATAGTCTTCGTAATTTCTTAATGCTATTTTGATTTGCATTTTATACATTTTGTTGCATTATTTTTTCTTATAAAAAATTAATGTTTCGTTTGATTCATAAATTCAAAAATAAATTTATAAAAAAAAATACTGTAATAAAATAATTTAAACTGTAATTTAGACCTATAAAATAAACAGATTATAAATTTTTGTTTGAATCCATGAACCCAAAATTGTATTCGAGACCATGTAATAATTTTGCTTTTCGAGAGAACACACTAATACTAGTTAAATAGATCTCCACAACATATGACTTATAAATAAAATCCACTTTTTATTACCGTGAGGGTATTTTTTTCTTAAATATTTTTTCAATTCAGATTATTAATGATTCAAATAATTGTACGGTTAAAAAGGTGCTTTTCACTAAATAGAAAGGAAAACAAAGTACAACCTTTTGGTGTTGACTGTTGTGGCCCGAAAAAAGAGGAACAATGAAAGCCATTTCACGGGATGTGAACAGTACGCGCACTAGATGCGCTTAGATAAGGCCAAGCTCCCTCCGTTATTGATCCAGTACTTGTACGGCTGAATCTATGATTGGCTATGAAGCATTCATGGCCGTGCCACTTGTCACCCTATTTGTGGTCAGTCCTATCATCTGCTTCATCCACAGGTTTTTTTCAGAATCTAAGCCGTTGCCAAACCGACGCCACAGCAAAGACAGGGTGGGGACACACACATAGAAGATCACCCGTGGCCCTCCCAATCAAACTCAGCCACCTTCTCGCCTTCCTCCTTTAATTAGCATTCATTTGAATACTGGGGGCAAAAACAAATCAATAAAGATAGAATTATGAGCTGTTAAACAGCATTAAAATTATATTGGATTAACAAAAATATGAAAACTTAACAAAGTTTAATAGTTCAATGAAGATTTTTTTTTTTTGTGTGTTCAGTATAGGTAAACCGATAAATTCAAAATATGAAAATTTAACAAAAATAGTTCGATTGTATATGCATTAAAATTATATTAGATTAACAAAAATATGAAAATTTAACCAAGTTTAATAGTTCAATGAAGATTTTTTTTTTTTTTTTTGTGTTCAGTATAGGTAAACCTATAAATTCAAAATCTATCAGTTCTACAATATTATACATATATAAGACTTTTCTATTGTAAATTCGATCGTACTAATAATACAAGTTTAGCTCTAAACAAAATTAAAACAAAATAAAAAAAATATGCAAAACTGACAATTTTTTTATTAATATTTTTAAGTCATGTCATAAAAATCTATCTTTTTTGGTGAAATATTATACAAATCTCTTCTATTAATATTATAGTTACCATATACTTAATAATATATATATATATATATATGCATATATTATAAATATTATTTAAGTAACTATCTTTCAATGATATTTTCATATAGATGTTCCCACAAATCAGTACTAGTTTTCATCGACCTTTTACTCAACTTCGGAATTCATGATGATTTTTCATATCCGGGTTTTGGTCCTTGTATCTACTAGTACACAACCTTGTATTTTTTTGTAGCTAAGCTAGCTAGGCTTGCTTGACTTTATCCCTTTGGCATTGAGACTCTTCTAGTTTACTTTCGTTTTTCTCATCATTCCAAAGGTTAATTGATATTTCAGTGACCGACCCACTATATATATATATATGTGTGTGTGTGTGTGTGTGTGTGACGCAACTATGTATTAGTCATTCATATGTGTAACTCAATATCAAGTAGCTATCTAGACCTTGCTTCTTTGACTTTCTCCCCTTAAAGATTAATAATAGATTTAATCATTTTCTTTTATTATAGTAAAGATCATCACAAAAAACTAAAATTTTAGTCATAATAATTTTTAACAAAACTTTTTATTATGATTAATATGTAATTAGTTACAAACTTTAGTTTAATTTTTATTGTGACTAAAACTTATAACCACAAGGGTTTTTGTAATTTTATTGGACATAATTAAGTGAAAGTTTAAAATTTTGTAATTTTGTAATTGTATAATAATTTTTTGTGTTTTGTTTTTTTGGTTGGAAAAAATTTTACTTTGTGACCAATGATGTTTAGTAATATATCAAACGATGATAAATAACAATACACAAGCAAGTAGTGGGATATACTAATTACAAATTAAAAGGATCATAATTTCCAATATAAGAATTATCATTCAAGAAGTTTGATATGTATCACTATCAGAACTAACTATTCATTAGGATTTTAGCTTAGCAGGATCTAAACTACAAATTAAATTTCCATGCCTAGTTAACTAGCTCTCGGTATTGCATTTTAAACAAGACCCATGCTTTCTACTGAAAGGATGTTTGGGAAATACGGTGACTGTTTTTTTTATTACTGTAACATATATAAGCTTTATATTGTAACAATAAAAAATTTTAATTAAAAATGATTTTGTTAAACATCCTTTTAATTTTGCTCCCAAATTTTCTTTAGTGCAAATTACAATTAGTGCAAAAGAACATATATATATATATACACACACATATCCCAAGGCCCAACGTTGCTTTTTGTAAATTGTATTGGAGAAAATCTTCCAAATTCAAACTTGTGGTTGGTATGATGTTTAGAAATATAATTGAAATTCGACATGCCACTACCTATTTGGTTGGTAAATGTTTAGAAATGGACAAAATTTTCCTGTATTTAGTATCACTTCCGTAGACGACAAGTCAAGTACACAATTAGTATTCATTTCGTATTTTCTTTCACGAGAAAAGCAGTCATGTCACATTACTTGCATTTTGCATACCTGCAAAGTAATGTGACTATTAATCACCACCCATAATAACTCATAAAGTTGTTAATTCCCATCCATAGGTTTTAAGTTTGAACCGGAATCATAAACACGATATATATATATAGAGAGAGAGAGAGGCAGTTTATTTTGTGAGAAATCATTCGTCTGAACCAGTCTCATGATAAACACCATATATATATATATAGAGAGAGAGAGAGAGAGAGAGGCAGTTTACTTTGTGAGAAATTATTCGTCTGAACCAGTCTCATGATAAACACCATATATATATATATAGAGAGAGAGAGAGAGAGGCAGTTTACTTTGTGAGAAATTATTCGTCTGAACCAGTCTCATGATAAACACCATATATATATATAGAGAGAGAGAGAGAGAGGCAGTTTACTTTGTGAGAAATTATTCGTCTGAACCAGTCTCATGATAAACACCATATAGAGACAATTTACTCGTAAACACGATATATATATATATAGAGTCAGTTTACTTTATGAGAAATCATTCGTCTGAACCAGTCTCGTGATAAATACAATATATATAGACAATTTACTTTGTGAGAAATCATTCGTGTCAGGCAGACATGCAGAGTGCTGTCTATTTGTATAACCTTTTATATCAATAACAAAACAATATATATATATATATAATTTATCTCGTCCGAATTTCATGTCACAATACATGTGCAACACTCTCTATCTATGTAATCCTTTATAATAATGGCAAAAAGAGAAGGAATGTTAAGTGTCTAATCTTGATTAATCAAGTTTCATACGAATAACCAAAACTAGTGAGGATTAATTGAGATATCCACATCATTTGTCATCGATGTGTATACATATATTGCATTGATTTGGAAAGGCCAAAAAAAGTTTTGCAGCCTTCCAGGGTACACTGATGGTGACCAAAGCAATGAAACATTAATAATAAAGCAAAAGCCTTTGGTAACTGCTGCCAAAGTAATGATGTCGATTGCTATGACATGATTGATAAATTTCTTTTCGTTTTGGATAAATATGCCATTTTAACTAGTCGCCAAATTTAAAAAATAAAAAAATAAAAGAGGGTTCCACATGGAAAAGGCAAAAGGGTCATGCATAGACAGGTCACATGCCATCACACTGCTTTGCTGCAAATACTTGACGTGGTCCTCTCTCTCTCTCTCTCCCCCTCTCTCTCTCTCTCTCCCCTATATATATATATATATATATAGTCTCTCCTCTCTCTACACACACACACACACACACACATATCCTCTTTTTATCTGAAAGGTTTTCCGCTTTCCTTTTTCACGTGGCTGCTGAGTGCATGTTAAAAGAAATAAAAGAGTATTCGAGGTAGAAGGACTGTGTTATGGGCCAACGGCATGTACACCTTCCTCACAGAGCCACATGCCCCATCTGCCATGTCAGTATACACAGACACGTCCCTCTCTCCTCCCGCTGACTCTAGGAATGCATTAATTTCATGCTCTTTCGGGACCATATTTTAGAGAAATCATGATTGACAATTCTATTTTCCTCTCTTTTTAGCTATTCTCTTGTAAGAATTCGAAGGTCAAGATTTTGATTCATTGGGTCGACTCGCGACTCTAGTCAAGGACAGTTTTAATAATGGTTGGTTATGATTGAACAATCAGGACACTCGTAAATATTCATAACTCAACGCTTCAAATACCATACCACAACGCATATAAGACACATCTAAGGCTGACAATTTAAGTCATGATACGATGACACGATACAAATTTGACACAAAAAATACAGGTTAGGGTTAGAAAAATAGGTCTCGGGTTAAAATTGGGTCGAACATGTCTGACCCGCACAAAAAACAAGTTGGGCTCAGGTCAACCCGAATCAACAGGAAATCAACCCGAAATAACCCATAAAAAATGTGTCGAAATAAGATTGACCTGAAAATTGTTAATCAATCCATGTAATTCAAATTGAATTCGTGTGACCTTAATGTAACTCATATAATCTGAAATTAATTTTAATGTGTCAAATTAGTCTAACATTTGTTGTATATCCAACTTAACATGATTCTAATTTCTAGCATATTTATTTTTGTTAAACTTATACAAAGTTTTGTTAACTTTTTGATGGTTTTGTTTTGTTGGGTTATTGTTTATTTTATAGGCTTATTGTTGGGTTTATCGTGTTGCAGGTCTATCAGGTTTAGCGGGTCAGTGTGTCGTGTCAACACGAACATACACAAAGTAGCATATTGACATGTTGCACGGGTCGGGTCGGGTCAACCCGTCTACACGTCAGGTCGTGTTCAGGTTGGGGTTTTTTTGACCGGTCAGGTCATGGGTTAGGTTCGTATTAGCGTGTCGGCTGTTTATATAAGGGCTCAACCCGACCTATGGACCCGAATTACCAACCTTAGACACATACTTTATCTATTTTTATTTGTGGGCTTTCAATATTAGGTCAAATGTCGAGACATTTCCTTCCCTTTCACTCCAGAAGAGATAACATTTTCTGCTTAAGTTTATAGTAATTTAAAAACTTTCTTTTTTTAATCTTAATTTAGCTAAATAATTAGAATATTACATTGTAAAATAAAATAAACTATAATATAAAATTTTTATATATTATAATAAAATTATTTTAATTTTTAGTTTTAATAGCGGTGTGAAACACACTTTACATGTACAATTCTGAAGTCTCTATGTCATCATTAGTCGTTCAGAATCAACTTATGTTATATATTTAGTTTTCAGTCAAACTAAATGGGAGAAAAGACCACTGGCTATCGTAATTATGATGTTTCAGAATCAAGGTGAATTGGGTGCTTATATTTAGAAAAATTAGCAACGTGACAGTAATAGATTGACCGGATAATAATTAGTATTAGAAGACGTGGCATGACCTCTACTGGTACAATGATGAGTCAATGTTATATGACCAGTTAGAAAATGGCCTAACTAATCATTATAAATGCAGGCAACAAAAGAGCACAAAATTAAGATGAGAGACTGAAATTCTGGCTTAATCTCTAACTTCATATACAATGCATATATAACCAAATCAGAAACTGTAATATTAATTACCATTCCACGTTGAGTAAAGACAATATATTTCAGCCAAACAATCCCATATATAGAGTCATTTTCTTGTTCAATTTTTTCTTCTTTTCAAATCGGATGGTTGAAGAGCTAATAACATGTCCCCATTACCACTAGGATGATGCTTCTTTCTCCATCTGCCATAATAACTCTAATGAAAATTCTACAGTTTGTCAAATTTTGTGTGCTTTTGTTGAGCATATGGTGATGTTTGGCTCAAACGCATTTATTCGACTAATGAAG
Source organism: Artocarpus heterophyllus (assembly GCA_025403435.1). Lineage (NCBI taxonomy): Eukaryota > Viridiplantae > Streptophyta > Magnoliopsida > Rosales > Moraceae > Artocarpus > Artocarpus heterophyllus. The sequence goes on from CM046351.1 coordinate 12,667,474, forward strand.
TAATACCAGTGTTGTGTGTGTTTGGCAATTTCGTTTCAACTATATAGTTAAAATTGCTACATGTGATATTAAAATTGTTCCAGATTTTAGTTTAACTGCATTGACAAAGACACTTACGTATATTTCACGGTTTTGGTATGACTTGGCTAATAAAAACTATTTGCATTTGTGTGTTTATTGATTTTTTCCAACCCCACTTTTGGCAATTTAAATATTAATTTGCATCCCATATTGATTTGAGAAAACCAAGTAAAGCTTATAATATTGTCAAGATCACTGCTTACGTGTACCATGGTTGGGATTAGAAACGGTATCAATAGTAGCTCGACATCGGAATCTATGTTTTTTTATTTTTTTTTTGGGCCGGGGGGGGGGGGGGAGGACAGGATTTGAAAAACTTTATTTTAAATAAGTGGCTAAGTTATTGCTAATTAATATGTTAAACATCATGGTTGCATGACTTTGACCATTCTTTTTGATTCTTTGAGGGGTTGCCTCTAGACTTTTGTTTGAATTGAGACACTCTCCATGCACTTCATGACCTTTTAAAATAACACTTTTAGTAAGGGTGTCAATTTGGACCATGACACGACAACATGACACTAAAAACTTGCATCAAATTGGAGAGTTTGAATTTACTATAAATAGGTTTAGGTTAATAACGGGTTGACATAATTAACGTGATTATTAAATAAGTTAGGTTTGGGTTGACCATCCTAACATAATTCACACGAAATGACACGATTAATTACATGTATGATTTGAAACTTAATTATGCATGATATAATATAAAATTTTATATAATACATAAAGAAACTTTATTTGCTTTCATTAAATATAAATATTATGAATTTTAAAATTCATAGATAATCTCAAAATAAATGATAAATTGAACAATAAATCTATTATATATTTCATAATCATGTTAAGTAAGTCAAAGTTATATCAATTATTTATTCAATATATAGATTTAAACGGTTGTGTGGACTGACATGATTAACACGATTATTAAATGGGTCATGTTTGGGTTGATGTCTTTTGACACATTAGATAAATGAGTCATGTTTGGGTTGATGTTTTCTAACACGATTAATAAATAGGTTGACACAAACACGACCCGTTGACACAAATTGCCATCACTGAATTTTAGATGAAGAACTCAACATAATGGCTGCATCAACATGCTTACCATTTATGATGGTTGTCCAAATAATAGAGTCTTCAAGAGAACACTCCTATTGTCAATTCTGAATTCATATCTTCTGTCTAATTTTAGTATATTAAAGCAGTCACATCATGCTAATAGGCTCTTATGTTAAAGTATGGAAGAGTAAGTTAAATAGAATTTTTGTTTTGTTAAACAATAGAACATAATGTAACTAGCTAGACATTATTTGAAATACTAAAATTAAATGAGAGATCCAAGTCCTTCCTTTTAAACTTTTTAATTGTTTATGTGAATAAGTTACTCTATCTATTAATGTTAATTTAGAACTTCAAAGCTTTATATGGACACAAGCATTTAATACCATGAAGATAAAGAAATAGAGGCTGAATAGGTGAGTAAATACAGATGCAATCCTACAATCTCGGCCCTATAAGGATGCCGAAAGTAATCAAAGATGCTTGAGATTTTGCTTCTATTTTTAATCATTTTGTTTTTCTGCCAAAGGGCAACAAGGCCCAAGCCACTGGCTATCTAATCAATAGGAGCTTAAAAAGTCATCCAACAACTGTAGCTGGAGCACCCACACTCTGATAATCCACTAGTTGGCTGCTGGTATAGCCCTCATGGGCCCAAATCCCTCAGTAGTCAGTACATGACCAGCACAAACTCCACGTTTTTTGTCAAACAATTTTTTTGTAATATCTGCATGACTAAAGTATAAAATTTAAATTACGAAAAATAATATAAATAGTAATGTTCGATATCGAAAAGAGGTTAATAAATTTTGACAGTGTTCGACATCACAACTCATAAGTAGATTCGGGACACAGGTCTTATATACGTCGGGCTACATTATTACGGTGGCATTGATTATTGAATAAGGGGTGATGACAAATAGAATAACTTTTAGAACAAGCAATTATGTATCATATGGTAATTGGACTAAAGACCAAGAGTGCATAAAATTAATTGGTACGTAGCCATGAGCAGCTTTATACATACAAGTATATAATGAAGATCACCTTAATTGTGAACCAAATGATGTTGTTTCAAAAGTATAACATTCTTTTTCTTATTTTGACTATCAAACACATATTGGTAATATTTTTGTTAGGTACACACTGCTAAGTCCAAGAAAAATAGCAGAGAGTCACTTTAAAAAAGACCATATGATTTCAAATAACTGAAATCCAACCAGGCAATATTCAATCCACACTTATAATTCCACTGTCGTTGCCAGACAATGGATTCCCCATACTTCCCATGATTATAAAAGAACAAATAGATAGTCAAAGATTGCTCTCTCTTCTCTCTCTCTCTCTCTCTATATATATATATATATGTATATAACAGCTACAGTACAGTGGTTAATGATTTAGCATTGAGAACTTAAACAGATATTAAATGTTAACAGCTGGGCTTTGCATGAAACCAGAGTAAACCCAGCTTTAATTTAATAAGATAAAATGGTTTCTATGGTTAATACTTGTTGGTCCCCTCCCATTATTGTACAGTTTTGCCACACTGGTGTGCTATTGGAGCCTTTCTTGGGTTGATCAATCTCTCCTCTCACACTGTGCAAAGTCCACCACTTTCTCTCGTCCTCCTTTTTAAATTCTCAAAGCACACCTTTTAAAATAATTATTGTAGTCTAAAAGACCGTCTCTCAACTGTGCTGGTTCATTTGATAAGAGTAAATGAGTTAAAAAGTAAATCACAGATTCAAATTCTGAAAAATATTTAATATTGTATTTAAAAAAAAAAAACTATTCAACAGTTGTAAACAGTACTAACGGCGATATCATGCTAAAAAAAAAGGATGAAAATATGAGGCTTTAAAACTATGTCTGCCCCCCAACAACTTTCTCCTCTTAACCAGCTACCAAAGATTTTTTTTTTGGGCATTTCCTTCACTTTGCCCTTTTCCCTTTTCCCAGAAGTAAAACACAATCAAAATGGGTCGTATTTAAAGTGTGGCAGGAAGGTACTTTCTTGTCTCTTAACCTCCTTTTTTTCTCATGCACCAGACAGGAGTAACTAAATGTGTGTACTATTTAGCATTCAATCCCATAAGGGCCCCATTTGTCCATACCAAGTGCACAACTTCTCTGAAATGCACTATAATGATTCATTCATAACCCAATGTTTGTTGAATTTTCCTTTCAAAATGATCAACTCTCATTGCCTGCTCCTCGATAAAGTACCATAAGTAGAGTCTAATTGTATAAAACCCCATTGTAATATATATATATATATATATATATATGACATGTGGAAATATAGGCTAAAATGTAATTATACCAAAGACGTGTGACAGTATTTGATGACTATGTGTCCCATATTATTACTATATTGTCTGCGACAACTTTGATAAAGATGAAAGAAGTCCTAGCTTTGCCACAGTAAATCAATACTTTTCATAGAAGAAACAGACCAACTTTATTCCATGAAATCTCAAGCATATCTTAGCATTTCATTTGTTACAATGAAAATTAATGTTAAATCAAAATGAGGATAGTTTAAATATGTGTTCATCACATTTTCAATTTTGTTGTTTATTAGAGCTGTTGAACACCTAAACATTATTGTCTCCCTCAATTATAGAAGAAAGGGTAGCCAAAAGACTTTATTATAGGAAAATTAAAGGACCACATAGAATATAAAACAATCAAAATCACAACCCATACACAATTATAATAACAAGAAGATTTGCCCCTTATGTTTATTAGCTGTCTTGATTTAATTATACCTGCCCAAATCTTAAGGAAGCTTTTCAAGTTAATTGGCATGACATCTACCACTGGTAAAGCTTCCCTAGGATGGCAAGAAAATCCAACCCAGATTGTGAAAATAGAAGAAAATACCAGAAACAGTCAAGCTCTTCAAAAGGGTATCTTTGTCATCAAGAATTGTGTCATATATATCCTTGATTCAGCTCTCACATGGCCTAGAAATTAATCTCATGTGCCCACATGCATAGGACCCCTCCCATGTTGTAATCCCTTTTAGTAGGAAAGGTCAAACTAACAAAGCCTTATCTCTATTTGACTAATCCAATTCTAATAATCAATTACCATCATGCTACAAAGCTAGTCCTAGTTTAAGTTTTCCTGTTCCATCTTTTTTCTTTCCTTGTCTGTGTTGAAGCTTTTTTCACGTGAGAGAAAAATCATTTAAGAGGGACTATAATTAACATAATAGCCAATGATAGTACAACTGCAGTCTCGATCAAATTATAGCAAGGCATTAAGTAGTGATTTCAATAACAGCACTTTAAATATTTGTTCTGCTAACCTAACCACAAAATGGTGTTCAAACCAAATAGGTTCATTTTTTATTTTAAACTTTTAATATCAACTGACATGTCATATCATATGAAAAATCATTTTTTATTTGTAGGTGATTCACCTCAATAAGTATAAAAAGTAACGTTTATGAATTAAAAAAAATAACAATTCGTTATCACGGCAGTTGGCACCAAAAAATTAGGAGCTGTATTGAAAGAAAAAACAGAGAAATTTTAATCTTTTTTTTTTTTTTTTTGGTTTGCCCCCTTCTTGCATTGGGACTCAAAAGAATTTATGAAGTAAAACACAGGACAGGTTGCACATTGCATGCAATGCAATGGTGGAAAACCTTTTTGTCATTTAGTTCCCCAGGTGTCCATGTGATTTCTCCTATTTTCTAAACACAGCATTACCTCTCCTGTTTCGGCTTCATCAGACCATCTTAGTTATTATAATCTCACCGTCCAAAACTTTCATTAAACAAAAAGGTTGAAGTTAGCAGACACACTAATAACATCTGCTTCCCTTTATATATCACCACAAATCTCATGCAATTTCTCTCAGACACCATACTGACCAAGCTCTCTTCTCATCCTAAATCCAAACACAACCAAGAAAAAAGGAAAGAAAGGAAGAAAAAGAAAATGGTCTCTCTTGAAACAGTTCAAGCAACATCTAAATCCATTGAGCCAACTTCCAGTCCAAGGATTTCTTTCTCTACTGAGTTCTTAGATGACACCAACTTCATCTCAATTAGTCCAAACTCACATCCCGCAGCCACCGAGGAGAGCGATCAGAAAGCACTAACCGCCGCAGAGTTTGAGTTCCTTTCGAGCAATCTGAGCAGCCACAACATGATCACGGCAGATGAGCTCTTCTTTGAAGGGAAGCTCCTTCCCTTTTGGCAGATGCAGCATGCAGAAAAGCTCAACAAGGTCAGCCTCAAGATGAAGGGTTCCGAGGCCGAGGAAAACGAGGAGGAAGAGGATATTGGCAAGGAAGAGAGTACTAATAGTAGTAGTAGAGTGAGTTGGTTTGTTGATGATGACCCTTCTCCAAGGCCACCAAAGTGCTCTGTTTTGTGGAAGGAGCTGCTGAGGCTGAAGAAGCAGCGGGCCTTGAAGTTGTCGCCTTCTTCCTCATCCTCGTCCTCGTCCTCATCCTCGTCGTCCTCTGCTAGCTCGCTCGCTGACATAGCCTCCCCGGCGGATGAAGGGAACAACAAGGAAGGGTTGAGGCATAGGGAGAAGAAGCAGCAGGTGAAGGGGGTGAGGAAAGGCTTGGAGAGGACACGATCAGCTACTATTAGAATTAGACCAATGATCAATGTGCCAATTTGCACACAAGTGAAGAACAGCAATGCTTTGCCACCTTTGTTCCCTTTGAAGAAAGGCAAATTAGAGAGGTGAGAGATAGAGGAAAACTATGTAGTTGTGTAGGTGGTTAAAAAGGCTGGTTTGCAGGGTTGTCTAAATCTGTTCATCTTTTTTCTTTCCTTTTTATTTGATTGTTGATTTTTTTTACTTGTGTTCCTTGTCCAGAATGTTGATTATGGTGGATCCGAAGAAATCATAGTGTAAATTCTGACTTTGTAGTTTTTGTTGGATGCTATTAACAAATTCAACTGCTCTTTTTTCCCTTGTTGTATTACTTAAAAAAGTGCATATTTTTGTATGGTTCTCACGTCCAAACAGGAGGTAATAAAACAGGTTATATTAAGTGTTAAGAGCAAAGCATTTGATTGACCAAAAATCTTTATTAAAAGAGTCTGAATTATTTTTGGTAATTGGTATGAGAAAATCTCAGGAAAGCATATAGTTTCTGAGCATCTGTTTATGTGTTTAAACCTGTGCCTTACAGCATATTCCATATTTGGCAAAAAATTAACATGATATTTTTCATAACCAGTTGCAACATTTGAGGCTATATAAATCTAGATTCTGTACTTAAAAAATGGAAAAAAAAAATAAAACAAAATAATTGGTCAAAAGTAATTAGACGTTGGTGTCACAATTTCTCTGCCTATGAACGTGAACAGCATAAAGAGTTGAACAACCATAATTGGTTCTAAAGATTTAAGAACCGAGGATATAATGGATGCTCATTACTTAGTCACGTTCATGTTTATTTATATCACACAACTGAAGAAAATCATTACTTTTTTTTCTTTCTAAAAAATTAGTAGATGAGTATGAACAATTGTAGAGAGACAATAAGAGAGAATAAACCAAGAAAACAAAGAATAACGCTAACAGAAATTCAACTAAAAATAGACAACTATGAACCCCCACCCCCACCAAAAATAAAAAATAAAAAAAATAAAAACGAAATTTCATGGAGGATCTTGAATCCAGTCAAACCTAAAGAAGGCTGGCTGTGCATGAGAACTTTCCAGAGAAAGATTTGAAGCTCATTGAGAAAACCATGGACTGCGATCAAAATGTCGGGTTTCGATAAGTTGCCATGGCGTCTTTACCTTTGAATATACAGACTTATCTAGAAGGTGGAGGCGACGAGAGTGGGTTTCCAGAGACCCTGGCAAGCAAAATTGCAACAATTTTAGGACATGTTAAGAGATTCATAAGACTCAAATCACTTCACAAGCAAAATTGCAACAATTAGCTGTTAATAAATTCATCAGACTCAAATCACTTCTAGAGGTCAAATAATACCTTAGATCCAACCCGGGTTTTCCATAAAGGCTACTTGGAATATCCCCAGTCAGATTGTTGTTTTGTAAGAATCTGGAGTAAACAAAGAACAAGTCAGGGATAGCAAGAATTAAACCGCAGAATTATATGAAAATTCAAGCTTCAGAAGAAATGTACAAGTCCGAGGTCATAATCATATGGTTAACATGAAAATTGGAAAATTTTGGAAGTTTTTCCTTGGGTAAATATTTTGATAAGTGAAATGAACAATAAGCGTACACTACTTGAACACCGGTTATCCAATGAGAATACGACTTACAGTTCTCGCAAGCTAGTGATGTTCCCAAGCGATGAGGGAATTTCTCCACTGAGATGATTGTCTTCCAAATGCCTAAATTTGCAAAAAAAAAAAAAAAAAAGGGTAAAGAAAGCCAGGCACCATATTCCAAAAACATGTCATGATAAGCAAAAGTTATAGCAGCTGAACAAATCCAAACAAGAAAACCCAAAAGAGATTGCCCATCACTTTTTCCAATAACAAAATCCAGCACCTTCAAATTTGTTTTCACAGTGAAATATGATCAAAATCATGAGATTCAGTAATCAGTAACTTACAGTGTCTCTAGCCTCTTTAAAGAACTGAGATCAGGAATTGTTCCTGATAAACTGTTATTCCCAAGCCAACTGTCAAAAAAGCATGAGATTGTTAATGAGCACATTACTGAAACTTGAGTTCTTATTAGTGCGTTTGTGAATGTTTAATAACTTACATGTCCTTCAGTGCAGTCATATTGGCAATTCCAGGTGATAATGTTCCAGAAAGGCCCATGCCTGTTAAGTTTCTAAAATGGAAGGAAGCAACAAGTAAGTTTTCTAAGCAGCATAAAATTCAAATTTGTATACAGTTTAAAAGAAGTCAAAACTCACAAAGTAAGTACACGAATCCGGGGGCCCTCAGAGCATGTAATGCCGGTCCATGAATACTGACGAGGCAAACAAGGATCACCGTTCCAATCAATTGGAGGGTTTTCAAGACTATCCTTCAATTGTACCAAAGCAATTACTGAGATAAGACATGTAAATTCTTGTTAAGAAGTGGTAACTTTACTAACAAATGAGATAACAATCCCCATCAAGTGATTGTTTCAATAAATTATTACAAATGCTTATGGCTCATTTGGTTCATAGTTTCATACAAAAAGTTTAAACAAAATTCAATTATTTTTTTGGGAGAAAACACTGCAGGTTTAATTTGTGGTAAAACCTATAAAACAAACATGGCCTTAGACATTTTTGCGATGCAAAATCCAAGTTTCTACAAAACATACCATCTCGGGTAAGAGTTCTTCCTCCAAGTGGAAGAACTTCGAAAATCTCCCCCCCATTAATCAAAGGACCAGAATTTGATTGTGAAGAAGCGGTCAAGGTGATCCTTGTGGGACCAGAAAGAGGCCACTGAGTTGCAAAGACAACAACGCCCGCCGGAGTCACATTCAGGTCACGGTAATACATGACGCCATTGATGCTTATGCTGAACACCCTCGAGTTGGCTGACGATGAGTTAATGATATCAGCAAAGTACAAAGCAATGTAGTAATTAGCATCAGGAAGGGACACAACTGGCCAGTTCAACTCCAAGGGCTCTGTTTGGCCAGTTGTCAGCCCAGTTTCGAAGATTTTCAAAGGGGGGACATTCCAAAAACCAGAAACAGATATGTTTCTGCTAGTTTCCAATGTGGAATTCTTTTCTCCGAGCGGCTCCCAAAACCGGTCGAATTTGTCATCAGGATATCTGGTGACAAGAAACACTCAGAGTAATAAATTGAATAGAATTTTGTATTTTACTAAACAAAACTAAGTTGAATAAAAGCTAGAGTTCTGAAATCTACAGCAGTTACAATTTAGAACAGAATTCACCCTATGTCGAAAATTGGTTTTAGTGAAGCTTATGATAAAGATAGATAGATGTCACTAAATTTTCCCAGCAAATAATTAAATTTGGGGGGAGAAAAGTATGATTTCTCCAACTCCAACTCTTATCTTCTCTACATGATTCTACATTTCTCAATTACCTTGCTCAAGAAGCAGAATTCATTAGCACTCAAGCGAAAAATTAGACTGCAAATGGAAAATAAAGCTAAGCTATAGTCCACTGCATTGTTATTGATTCTTTTTCTTAGCATTTAACATCAAGGAACAGAGACATAAGAATCTTTTAACCAAGCAACGCTCAATTTGTTGAAAAACTAAAATGATAAATAGAAAAAATTGTCCATGAATTCAAAAGATTTCTTAAACCCAACTGAACATGAATCATCAAGCATCAAAAGAACATTGAGAACTTGGTGATTAAAAAAGGAAAAAAAAAAGTCACTTGTAATAACATTAAAATGTACTCTTAATTTAAAAAAAAAAATGGAATAATTGCTTAAACCCTAGTACTGAACATTAATCATTCAAAAATATTGAAAAAAATGGTTTTAAATTAAAAAAAATAGTTGTTAAACATTTGCATACCTGATTACAGATCCATTATAGCCAAAACTTGTCCTCTCAACCAAATGAAGTCCAAAATTCTTGAAATCCGTAGAATTATACAACGAATTATCCAAAATCAAAAACTCCAGAGCCGAAATAAACGGTTCGGAATCCGTATACGTATTTGCCCCGATACAAACGCTCATCGTATTCCCTTGAGCAAGAAAAACACCCTCGTAATACGACGACATATCGTTGGCGTAATCCAACGTCGTATTCACCACGCTCCAGAGCGTCCCGTCCACCATCTGATCGAACACCGGCGGCGAATCTCCGCCATTGACACCGCCGTAGAAGTACGTCGTCCGGACGAGGTACTTGGCCCCGCGGTACACCCGCGCGGTGTAGCAGAACTTGCGGCCGAGATCGTTCGGGAACGATCGGACGGTCGAGAGGTAGGGGACGAGCACGGGGACGGTCACGTTCTTGGGGGTCCCGCCGGTGACGAATCCCTCGTCGGGGAGCCATCGACGGCCGTCGATTACAGATTCCGTGGTCGCGCCACAGTCGATCAAAATCCCTTTTAAAAACAAAAAAGACAGAAAATTAGAATAATAAAATTGGAAAAGAAAAGTTTGCATTTTTAGAAAAAGAAATTACCTTTGGGTTGGGAGAGAGAGACGGGGAAAAGAGAGAGGAGAGAGAGAGAGAGGAAGAAGATGAAGGAGGACATTGTTGGGGAGGGATTGCGATATGCATGAAACTGAAAGAAAACAGAAGAAAGACAGAGAGGTTTTAGAGAGAGAAAGCGGGAAAGAGAGAGAGAGAGTGGGCTTGGTCTGGTGTGGTTTGGTTTGAAATGGTTGTTTAGAGAGAGAAGGAGAGTTGAATGGGTCTAGCTGTATATCGATGAGTAATGCAAGAAAGGGACAGGAGATGGAGTTGGCGAAGAGGAAGGTATTGTCATTTATCTCAAAAACTCTTTTTTTTTTTTTTTTCAACTGTCAAGTGGAAGTTACGCGGGAAGAAAATAAAATAATAAATAAATATAAACAATGAAAAATGAAAATTGGAGAAACTCGTGGGCAGCAGTTACTGTTGTTCTTATGTTACGAACAGTACAGTAGCGGTAACTGTTATTGCAGGCAATTTTGTCCTCTCTCCGTCGGCTCGAATTATCCAAAAAAAAAAAAAAAAACGATTATTTTTTTATTTGATTGATATGGGTAATGTTTGTGAATAAAGATGTTATGAGTCTCACCGATTCTTGTCATTATAAAGTTAGATGGATTTTTTAGCGGAAAAGATAACCAAAAACCAAATAATTATCTACCATTTGGTATTATTTTTAAAATAAGTAAAAATATTTTTGTTTTAAAAAATATAAATTTTTTAAAAATTATACTAAGAGTGTTTTTAAAATTTTTGTCTCGAAAGATATGTAAAAATATTTTTAAAAATTTTAAGAACAAAAACAAACAGTATCTTAGGGTGTTTGGAGAAAGGTTCAAATCATAATAGTTTGAATCGTATATTTGTATCATATGAGAAATTTACATTATAGAATATTTTTACTTTACATTGTAATATTTGACAGCTTTACAATATAGCAGTTAGATGGGTAGTGTTTGTGAATCAAGTTGTAACGAGTCCTACCAAATTTTATTATTATAAAGTTGATGGATTTTTTTTTTTAAGTGGAGAAGATAACTAAAAATCAAATAATTAGAGTGTTTAGGAGAAAAGTTTAAACTATAATAGTTTGAATCACATATTGTACCATATAAGAAACTTATATTATGGAATATTTTTGCTCAACATTATAATTTATAAAAGTTTTACACTGTAACAGTGAGATGTGTTAAAACTTAGTTCTTAAACACTATCTTGAAAATTTTATGCATGGTTTGTTTGGGTAAATTTAACCAGGATTTGACTATTAATTTTATTCAAAATGATAAAAATACCCCTCTATCTAATAAAAAAATATTATATAATTATTTATGCAACTTGAAATGACGATTTTACCCGTTTTCCTATTAAAAAAATCAGTTTATTTGATTTTTATACACTATAATAGGTTCAAAATGATATAAATATTATCCATCTACTAAATAGTATATAGCGTAACACTATATAACGCAAAGTAAATCACAACGTAAAAAAACAATTATGTCCAAAATAAAAAAATAGAAAAATTAAGATTACATAGTCAAAAAAAAAAAAAAGTCCACCTAAAATTGCACAGTCTTTTAAGTATTTTACCACTAACTATGCTTTACTTAATTAGACAATTGTTATATTAAAAATCTATTTTCCCCTAAAAAAATTATATATATGTATTTTTACAAAAGATTAAAAGACATACAATTACAACCAAACCATAAATTCGAAAATAATAATATATAAATTTTATAAATAGAAAAAACTTCAAGATTTTTGAAAATAAAAAGTAAAAATTTGAGAAAATCCTATTTTTCTCTCTCACTCTATCCATATCACTTGATTGATCAAAGTCCCTCTCTATCTCTCTCCAACTATAATTGAAAATGGAGGGGAGCTCCTGGGCGACAGCGAGGGACGGGGAGGGTGCAGGTTAAGGGATGACGGGAAGGCCGGGCTACGATGGCGGTGGTTGGAAGCTTGGGGAAGGGCTGCAATAGGTGAGGGCAAAGGGGAGGTTGTGACAGAGAGGGCATTGGGTGGAGGCCACGATGGCCACAAGGGAGAGAGTTGGGCCGAGGGTGCGCGGTGGGTAAGGCTAGAACTAGTGAGGGAGTGCCGCGGCTCCAGGGCGAGGGTGGTAGGTCAAAGACTACATGTTGAGCGGGGATGGGATACACAGGGGCGGGGGAGGAGGTTTGGGTGTAGGGGGAGGGGGAAAGGGTGTTGCGGTAGTCGTGGCTATTTGATTGTGTTCAATTGAATGGTTCTTTTCTCAAATCAATAGCTAAGATTTGATTTGAAAATCAAATCAAATCATAGCGATTCGGCTATTTGCCCTGTCCTCATAAGGTAAGGGCGTTGGGTCGAGGCCATAAGGGCCATGGGGGTGGGAGTTGGGGCAAGGGCGTAGTGGCCAAGGCCAGAACTAGTGAGGGAGCAATGCAGCTTCGAGGCGAGGGCAGCGAATCGGGGTTGCACGGTGAGGGGGTGTTGGGATACGCATGGGCGGGGAAAGATGTTCAGGTGTAGGGTAGGGGGCAGTGGCGGCTATTTGGTGGAGTTTGATTTAAGATTTTTATTTTTTTTCAAATCAATAGCTAAAATTGATGTTTTTGCATTAATGATTGACATTAAGAAGGAGAGTTTTGTCGTTTTAAACAAAAGATTAGGGCATCTCTAACTCATAACACCAAAATGGTATAACTTTTACACCAAGATAGTGTAACTGTTATATCAAATAGTAACTTCATCCCCAACCCTTACACTATTTTTAACACAAAAAAAAATATTTTATTTTATTTTATTTTTATATTACTTTTTACTATACCCCTACTATTTAACTATTTCACCAATTATGCCCAAGTGTAATTTTTTTTAACGCTTTGATCCAATAATATGTTTTATTATTTAATGAAGTCATAGAAACTAATAGACTAATAAATTAAATTTTAATAACTAAAATGACCTATCAACTATTAATATATTAATTAAAAAACAAAATTACATTAAAAAAATGAACCAAACATTACAAATTATAAATTAAACATAAACATAAAAGTGCAAAATATAAATATGTGTTCATTTAATCCTACGAATTTGAATACTCCTCCCACACATGATCAATCAATGCATTACGAAGCACAAAAAGTAATTAATTTTGTTAAAAATTATGAAGTTAGGGTCAAAAATTAAAAACTACAAATTTCAGTTGTGGGGTTTTTATAAATTAGCATGGATGAACAATAGCACGCTTGTTCATCTCTCCAAATTGATATAAATAAACAGAGTCTCTTTAGAGTTGATTTCAATGCCAATATGACATTTACTCTAAAAAATAAAATGGATTGGAGAGAGCCTTAACAGAGTTAAGTATTGTAACGCCCCTATGTGGGGGTTAACAGTTTTTAATGAGATAAAATAAAAATAAATAATAAAAGTAAAACCTTAAAAATAAAATTTGCCCGGGACTTAAATGAAAACTCTCAACTCAAAAATAAAAATATAAACGACAAATAAACCACAGTTTTAATGTAGCACCTTAAATTTAATAATATAAACTGTTGTCATCATCATTTTAACCCTCAACACATTGTAATACAGTCACAGAAAGTAACAATTGATGCTTACATTATCATGAAGAACATTCTCAACAATTGAAGCAGTCCCAATGTAATATAGCTACATCACTTCCTCAACTATATTTATCGTAGCCACCTCACACTTAGTGAGTCCTGAAAAGATATAAACATAAGGGAATGAGCAACACTATGCTCAGTAGAGAAAGCCATTACCCACCTTTAGGTTTTTATCATTACCACATTAAAATCTGCATGGTTAATAAGTTACATCATATTCCAGATTATGAGGTTTATTATGATCACATCTTATGGATACCGTAGTTAATCATTACCAAGTGTCATAATTACACATTTGTACAAATATTACCAATCATCATTGTTCCTAGGTATCCATGTTAAATTGAGTATCACTCAACTCATCGAGACCCAAATGGGCGCACTTGATCACCCTATAAACATTCCAAGGGTGTTCCGGTGAGGGGACATCAAGCCCCGAGTCCTCACCAAATCGATTCCTGTACAGTGTGTTCTGGGACTTTCAACCCAAGGAAGCGTCATCGCCTTCCCCCTACTTTACCTTTTAGGGTATTCATGCCCAAGGACGTAACCGTCGCCCTTTTCATGTCTCACAATTTCTCTATATTAAATCATTATTAATAGAGTTAATTTTCCTAACCATGCTTCTCAATTTATAACATGTGTCAATTCATTATGTTCCTCGCCGTACAATACAAGACGAGTCCATGTCATAGTTTCATATGTGATACACATATAATATCAGTTCAACATAGATATATATATATATATTGCGGCAAAACAATCAATTTTAATTCTATAAAAACCTCACAAAAGATGAGTAATAGAATCCCTACCTTTTAAGCTTATCAACAGTCTCTTAATCCTGGAATCAATTAACGTTAGCTCCATACTCCCTTGATCCTAAGGCGTGCATAAGGACAATTAAAACTAAAGCACAACATACAACTACATTCATAAAATTTATTTTAATTTAATCTTAGAATTTCAAGAAATAACCACTGCCCATAGAGGTATTATAAAGTTTAACAATATAAATTTTCTGTCTAGGGCATATACACTTAGACTTCATACATATGCTCCAAAATAGCAATAAACATATACTTAGGTTTAAGAACGTAAATTTGAATAATCCTTTAGTATAAAAGAAAATTTATAAATGAAAGACTAAATTTGTTCATAAGATTCTAACCTCGGATTATGGTTAGTTGGAAGCTTGAAATGGCTTCAAAACAGGTTCCTTTAGTTCGGTATGACTGAAATTCTTGCTCAAATGGAGGTGATCGTGGCTGATTTTTATGGCTGCCTTGAAGAAGTTCTCTAAGTATTTTGCTTCAGCAAAGAAATAAGAAGAAGAGTGTGGGAACCGTGGAAGAGAAAGGAAGAAAAGATGAAGTCTTTGAAGAGAAGTGATGGAAACAATTATAGAGGAGACATGTTGAAGCATGTCACGGAGGAAATAAAGAAAATGAGGGTCAAGAGTAGTTGGAAAAGATATCCTTATGTCTCATCTAAAGACTTTAACACATATAATGCCAATATGACATTTTTGAGATTTATTAGAAGTTCTAAGGCTTTTTAGTAATCATACTAAATAAATATAGGAGAATTTTAGAAAATTTAAAAATAGATAAAAATAAATATTATAAAATAAATTTAAATGAAGCAATTTTTTTTATACATTAAAAATTAATTTAATTACCTCAATACCCGTTAGGAGAATAACGGGTGTCACAGCTCTACCCCCCTTAAAGAAATTTCGTCCTCGAAATTTCAATTCTAGCAATACTAGTAAAAATTTTGATTCCATTATGATTCCAATTCCGAGTTTAAACCGTTAATGTTGTTTATCTTCCAAAGTTAAGTTATCGTATTTCCACTTATTTACTTGCATAATAAATCTTACTCCTAAATCCCTCAATAAGAGTATTTCTGACAAGTTTCAACTTATAACACCATATAATAGTCTAAGAATCTGATCAGGCATACATATTGACCATATCATGATTCCGGTCCTTCATTGTCCATGGACTGTGATTTACAATCACATTTAAGGAGATTGCCAGAGAAATTTTATATACTTCATCTTTAGGTTCCTTTTCCTTTTTGAGTAAGGAAAAGTCAAATATATTTGATTTCATACCTCAACTAATAAACTAAAACATAATCATAAAACATATATCACAAACACTTTTATTCAAAACTATACATTAAACTTATTCATAGAGATATTAAACGGAATCTCAGAGTTGCAAACATACCCGACATATTTTTCATTAAACAGCTATCCTCATGACACAAACATTCAATCCAAATAATATACTCATATTTCATATGGAATATCCCCATAACTGACTCTGGTACTTCCACATAATATTAACAGAATATTACACATTACAAACATAATACGGATACGTTTCGAGAGTACAAGGCACTCCGTATACCAGCTATCCATATCATGCATGCTTAGAGGATACAAAAACATCGATAAACAAAAGATCGGACCTTAAGAAGGATGCGTTTCGAGAGCATCAAGTACTCCGTATCCAGCCATCCCGGCATTAGGCTCAATGAATCTAAAAGATTTAACAACGACGTACCACAAAAAAACACAGAATACAAGGCAAACGGTTATTCGTAACACACGAAATACGGACACACATGCCTACATGCCAAAGATAAAACAAAAAGATTACAGATGGAGATTCAAATCAATTGGCCGCTCCCGGCTTTCCCTTTCCCATTCAAGCTTGGATGTTGCAGTGTCGGATTCTGGATGTATGATTTGCATTTTATCTATCAATTCCTCAGCTGTTGAAGCAGTAACAAAGATTTGTCTCTCCGATTCTGTAGTGATGTTTTCTTCCACAGCGTAATCTAGAAATTTCAAAAGACCGTCATAAAAACCCTTTACGTTCAGCAGACCCAAAGGTTTGGAATAAAAGCCCAACAATTGCCCACAAGCAACTATAAATATTTCCTCAAGAGTACCTAGACCACCAGGTAATGCTATAAAAGCATCAGAATTATAGATTATGTCTTTAAAATTTTTAGGGATACTCCTGACTCCTTCTCCCTTACCTATGGCTTCCTTACAAAGGTTTCCTTCAACTGGAATATGAGGCCAAATTCTTACATCAGTAGCGTCGCTAGACCTAGCTGCTAGTGCCATATTTACCATCATTTTTATACTACCACCCCCATAGATTATGTTAATCTTTTTGCGTGCTAGGACTTGCCCTAAGTGATTTGCAGCTTCTAAATAAGCTTTATCTTTTCCAAAGCTGGAACCACAAAAGACACAGACATTCTTTATTTTCTTCGTGGACTGGGAGGTAGACATATTTGGTTTATAGAAGTGGTTGCTTAATGTCTGCTCCACTTAGACTTCGGGTTCTACATGAGTTTTTAAAGATGAGAAATATACAAAAAGGGCTAAAGAGATAGACGAGTAGGTAATGAAAAGGTAATCCAAAGATTTAAACAAAATCTTGTGCGGATAAGAAAGTAAGATAAGGTGATTGATAGTTTACAGAAAATCTGATTCACTTTTTGAAAAAGATTAGACTCTAATTGTATAACTTTTGACAATTGAGAACAATTTGACAGAAGACCCTCATGACACAACTGTAGACTTTTTGACAAATATACACCAAGTCTAGAAATTTAATATAAACGACAAATACTGTAGAACTTTTGAAATTTGAGACACAAATCTTGAAATATCTGGATAAGCTTTTCAAAATTCAAACATATTACTGTACCGTATGTGACGTGTCTGATAAGATAATATATTTTATTATATATATTTAAGAAAATCATAAATTAAATAAGATATTAACACTTACTGTATCAATCTAATAATCACAATTATTTCAAACACAAAAGCAAATATTCTGAGTAAAAGAAAAACACAAACTGTTGAACATCAGCTAAAACTGCTTCAAATAAGTAAAGACTAAATAACCTTTATAGAGCGATGACTTATTCCCCATCCAGTTTTCTTATGGCTTGGCAAACAGGATCTAGAAATACCATTTTCCTGAGACGTTGTCTTTCTGTATAAAATTTAGGCCAGAGTTTAAAAATAGCTCCTTGAACATATCCACTAGGGTGACCGTGGAGAGGAGGATGGATGCTATCCAAGTTCTCCTTTGAAAGTCCATCCCTACAAAACCTTATTTTATCCTCTCTATTCGTAGACATATAACCAGGTGAAGTACATTTACCGTTACAATTTTGTCTTCCACATTTGTTACAAGTGACCACGATGGCACGAGCTCTTCTTTTCATTGCACTACGACTGGTACCTGTTCCTGGTAAACCGACATCTTGACTAAAGTCACTCGGACGGATTTTCCCCTCTATTAACATTCTCACATCACAAGGGATACCAAAACGCATAAGAATCCACAACCGAGTAATTCTAGCCTTGTATTTCTTTCTGAGAATCTTTTGGGAGAGTGATGGGAAATACTTTCTCAGGTGTTGGTACTTTGGGTCCATGATGAGATGAAAGAAGAGTAAATAGAAAGGAAAAATTAAGATAGTAAATTGCAGAATCCTAGAATTCCTTCTTCTTTTAGAGGAAAAGAAGAATTTCTATTGAAAAAGAAGAGGATTTGCGATTTAGAGAGAAAATAACAAATTAAGAGAGAAAAAAATGAACTCGGAGAAATAAGCTCTTATGCACAGTAAACGTATATGTAAACAATAATTAAACCACTGTATATGACACGTATAGAGACCACGTGGGAGAGACAGTGTGAATCAAACTGATTTAAGATTTGAACTAGGCCCAAATGTTCTAAGTTGAAAATGGTCAGGTTGTTTCGGGCCTTAACACATTTGGAACGAGTTAAATAACAAACATAAAATTGAAAACCAATTTGTATAAATCTTAAACCCAATTCAAAGTCCACTATAGATAAAGTTAACTATAAACAACAAATCTAATTTAACGACAACAACGATCTTCCTGAATGATATTTAAAATCATTTCATAACAACATAATCCTCCAGCAACTCAAATAATTTTGTTTTAATCAAAACCTTATTGAACAATGCATACACCCATATGTTATTCATAATACTTAACATCTATCAATGGATTCATCATCATTACTACCAAGGGTTTAGAATGCGACTAACCTTGAAATCAATACGATTTACGTCTTCCAACATAGACCATATCAATGAGCAAAGACACTAGATGTTACTACTTAAGAACATCTACAATCCCCACAATTCTACTTATACAATATATAATTTCCTCATATAACAAAACCTTAGGTAACCAAAAGATTCACATCTAAACATCTAAAACTTAAACATTTTATCGTAATTATCCAAAATTATTATAAGTGCCTTAAGTATTATGATTTACTTAAGGAAACTCATATTGATCATTTTTCTATTGCATCTATATATAAAGATTCACTGATACACTTAAATACAATGTACGTAACAAAATATTCCAATTTTGAGATTCATGCATTCTAGACTTTACACAGCCTCAACAGACCAAAAGTCTAACATTTATCTCTCTCAAGATTTAATACCATGATTCCCAACTTATATCATATTCCTCAAATAAAGAGAACTTTCAAGAAAAGTTATTGACACTTATGTGCTCCATCGAATCCACACATAATCATTACTTAGGTTTGAATCAATTACGAAAAATTTGGCATATCTATGCCAAACTTTAAAATCAATAAATCAAGCCTTATATTTCTTATTGTTTTTCACGAGACAAAAGGCTTTTAAATCCTCGTATCTATACGAATTTCTCATCGTTTATACGAATTAGATATGCTTATAGGTCCAAATATTATACGAATCTCTCATAAGCATTCTACTTATAAACTCATTCCATATAATTATCATTCCCTTATAACTATTAATACTTTCCTTCTATATAATTATTGTACTCATATAACTATTGATATTTTCATTCTATGGCCTTTCCATGTTACATCCTTCTAGACTGTATAAATCAATGTGAAGGTTCATTTTGATGATGACAATGAAAATTCAGCTTCAAAACCATCTCAAAAATATATTTTTTTAAAGTGGTGCTACACTCCCTAGGTTAACCGAACCTAGGCTCTGATACCAAAAATTCTGTAACGCCCCTATGTGGGGGTTAACAGTTTTTAATGAGATAAAATAAAAATAAATAATAAAAGTAAAACCTTAAAAATAAAATTTACCCGGGACTTAAATGAAAACTCTCAACTCAAAAATAAAAATATAAACGACAAATAAACCACAGTTTTAATGTAGCACCTTAAATTTAATAATATAAACTGTTGTCATCATCATTTTAACCCTCAACACATTGTAATACAGTCACAGAAAGTAACAATTGATGCTTACATTATCATGAAGAACATTCTCAACAATTGAAGCAGTCCCAATGTAATATAGCTACATCACTTCCTCAACTATATTTCTCGTAGCCACCTCACACTTAGTGAGTCCTGAAAAGATATAAACATAAGGGAATGAGCAACACTATGCTCAGTAGAGAAAGCCATTACCCACCTTTAGGTTTTTATCATTACCACATTAAAATCTGCATGGTTAATAAGTTACATCATATTCCAGATTATGAGGTTTATTATGATCACATCTTATGGATACCGTAGTTAATCATTACCAAGTGTCATAATTACACATTTGTACAAATATTACCAATCATCATTGTTCCTAGGTATCCATGTTAAATTGAGTATCACTCAACTCATCGAGACCCAAATGGGCGCACTTGATCACCCTATAAACATTCCAAGGGTGTTCCGGTGAGGGGACATCAAGCCCCGAGTCCTCACCAAATCGATTCCTGTACAGTGTGTTCTGGGACTTTCAACCCAAGGAAGCGTCATCGCCTTCCTCCTACTTTACCTTTTAGGGTATTCATGCCCAAGGACGTAACCGTCGCCCTTTTCATGTCTCACAATTTCTCTATATTAAATCATTATTAATAGAGTTAATTTTCCTAACCATGCTTCTCAATTTATAACATGTGTCAATTCATTATGTTCCTCGCCGTACAATACAAGACGAGTCCATGTCATAGTTTCATATGTGATACACATATAATATCAGTTCAACATAGATATATATATATATTGCGGCAAAACAATCAATTTTAATTCTATAAAAACCTCACAAAAGATGAGTAATAGAATCCCTACCTTTTAAGCTTATCAACAGTCTCTTAATCCTGGAATCAATTAACGTTAGCTCCATACTCCCTTGATCCTAAGGCGTGCATAAGGACAATTAAAACTAAAGCACAACATACAACTACATTCATAAAATTTATTTTAATTTAATCTTAGAATTTCAAGAAATAACCACTGCCCATAGAGGTATTATAAAGTTTAACAATATAAATTTTCTGTCTAGGGCATATACACTTAGACTTCATACATATGCTCCAAAATAGCAACAAACATATACTTAGGTTTAAGAACGTAAATTTGAATAATCCTTTAGTATAAAAGAAAATTTATAAATGAAAGACTAAATTTGTTCATAAGATTCTAACCTCGGATTATGGTTAGTTGGAAGCTTGAAATGGCTTCAAAACAGGTTCCTTTAGTTCGGTATGACTGAAATTCTTGCTCAAATGGAGGTGATCGTGGCTGATTTTTATGGCTGCCTTGAAGAAGTTCTCTAAGTATTTTGCTTCAGCAAAGAAATAAGAAGAAGAGTGTGGGAACCGTGGAAGAGAAAGGAAGAAAAGATGAAGTCTTTGAAGAGAAGTGATGGAAACAATTATAGAGGAGACATGTTGAAGCATGTCACGGAGGAAATAAAGAAAATGAGGGTCAAGAGTAGTTGGAAAAGATATCCTTATGTCTCATCTAAAGACTTTAACACATATAATGCCAATATGACATTTTTGAGATTTATTAGAAGTTCTAAGGCTTTTTAGTAATCATACTAAATAAATATAGGAGAATTTTAGAAAATTTAAAAATAGATAAAAATAAATATTATAAAATAAATTTAAATGAAGCAATTTTTTTTATACATTAAAAATTAATTTAATTACCTCAATACCCGTTAGGAGAATAACGGGTGTCACAAGTATGAGTTGCTAATGTAATTAGTTTTGGTGAGTGGAGTATTTTTATTATTTTGAAAAACTCTAGGGTACTCAATATAAACTACTTTTTTCCCCTTATATTGGAGAGGAAAAATTTGTGCATCTCACTATTGGAGAAGAAAGGAAAAGTCTCTTTTTTTTTTAATGTTTTTCTTCGATAAGACATGGTATGATATGATTCTTATTGTTAGATCTAAATAAAACACAATTTAATATAAATTTGACGGTTGAAAAACAAAATATTACTCATAGATTATTTTTTGGATTCCATGGAAATTGTTTTGTTGTTTATAGAATGGCTCGTTAATTATGTTTATTTAGTTTAGTTTTTATTTTATTTTATTTTATTTTGTTTTTAGGAAAAAGGCCAGAGTAGATTGATGGGTAAATCCAACGATACAATAGAAGGCATAAAACTATCCAAACAACTTAAAATAAGGAAAAAAAAAAAATACAAGAGCAATAACCACCCTTTCAATAATAATAACAATACCACCCTTTATGCTAGAGTATGAGCCACTTGGTTTCAAAGTCTGAAAACAGAGGAGCAATAACCAACCTTCATGCTAAAATGAAGACTCCTAACATCCTTTACAACCAGTTCGTCAATAATTAACGAATAATTATTATTGATTGAGAGCTGCATCATGTTAGTTCCATGATAAATGTAAAATTTTGCTTCAAAATTGTGGTACCTTGTAATTATTTCAATGCAAGCCAAATTTAATATTAGATGAAAAAAGGGTCTTAAAAATGTCATTTTTTATTTAAAAACAATTTTAACTAATTTTCATTATTCGATGGTTGGAAATATATTGACATACATTCGAAAAATAAAAATGTATTATGGTGGGTTTTTTTTTTTTTTTTTTTTTTTAAGGTTATTAGGGTGTTTTCCAATATCTTTTAAGGGGGAAAAATTATGGGAAGAGTCCCTAAAGGAGGTATGAAGAGTAAATACTACAGTGAGACGGGTGGAATTCAAATGAGACAACAACGAAGGAAATAAAGATCTTTTTTTTTTTTTTTTTTCTCTGAAAAGAAAGGGTCGTTAGAATGGGGTGGGGGATTCATTTCTACAAAATTCTCTTCTGTCTCCACTTGATCATTTGTGGCCGCTGCTTTGTATCTATTGATTTCATTTTTTAAATGCATAATATTGTTTCATTCTTTAAAAGTAGGAATAAAGCAATGTAAGAAACTTTATAAACTTAGCTTATGACGATTTTTATTATAGAGCAAGCTCAACATAAGTAGATGAACAATAAATGATTTCATAGATATGAAATGTAAATTTTGAAAGGAGACACAGATGAATGATTCTCTAACCAAAGAGCATAAATGATTTATGTCATTAAGATTTTTGGTCCCACTTATTTTTTTTCTTTTATATATTGATCTAAATCAATAGAATTCCTAAAGAATGAAACAAAACTAAAGAAGCTTGTCAATGGAGGATATTATTGTAAGAGAAAATTGTAAACTATGCAACACTTTTACTTGTATTGTTTTTAAAAACAATAATTGGTGTAAGATGTTTTAAATCTTTTTTTAACCAATTTAAATGGATGAATCCTAACACTTTCTCCACTTTTATTTTTCTCATTCTCTCTCATCTATCTAAATAATTTATAGTAACATAATAAGTTTTGAACATGTGTGGCATTTGTAAAACAGTCCGTTTAAAAAAAGTGTATTTATGAAACCATCCTTTTTTTTAAAACTTTTCAATTTTGAAGCTCATGAAGGTCAGTGATGACTAAATAGTGGATTGGGAAGGACATGTCAGTGGGTTTGGTCCACTATCTGCCAACTGAAAATGGGCCCCAACATTTTGTTGAAACGGGTCATTAATCACGACCCACTTTCTGCTTCATTTACTCCTTGTCTTTGCCTTTTTATTTAACTTCAAAGTTTTTTTTTTTTTTTAAATAAAATCTTTAACTTCAAAGTTGAAAGCAACCAAAAATTCTTGATTTTAATTTTGTAATCCCCATTGGATTCCGTAATCCTGCCAGTTGGTTCGCGTAATTGGCATGTTTCTAAAAGATGACAAAAGCAGACCCACCAATTTTTCAACAAGCGTGGGCAAATAATTACTATCAAGAAGGTAGTCTAATAATATTTGTGTTTACTCTTTAAGTAATCCATGGAGATTGGAAGTTTGAGTCTTCTAACTATTTTATAGTACGTTTTTGGAAAATAAGTTTGAATAAAAAAACCTTGATTCAATCTATTATACTGCATTGCTCTCTCTCCTAAAATTAAAATTATAATAGTATAAATTCAATTTCTTTTAGTTCAAATTTATTTTTCAAACGGTCTATTAAACTAGTGACTTGATAGTTATTAGCCTAATAACATAAGAAGTTTCTTTAGGTGATAATGAGTGATAAAATTACTCACTTTTTTTATGTTTGGGTCACTGTTTTTATTTTTTTAACAAACAAACAACGTTAAAAAAACTCTGATGCAGTGTTTTATTTTACAAAATTTTAAATTGGTTACGCCTTGTTTGACATCTCGATTGGAATAAACGATATAAAGCTCTCAATAACTATAATAAAAAACAAAAAAATACTACAGTGTAAAGCCCTTTCATGCTATAGTTTTCAAACTAATATTTTTACTCCTAATCGCTCTTTCAAACACGCTGTACAATGTTTCTATCCAAACCCACAATCCAAATTATGGCTCATGCATCAATAGGTAAGGTTTTTTGTTTTTTTTTTTTTTTTTTTTGTTTTCCTTGGTGAAGAACATTTATGGGAAGTCTTCTCATGGAAATGGTTACCACTGATAATGGGGCCAAAAGCTCTTTTCCCATCCGAATGTGCACTCAACATTAAGCTAGACATGTGAACTTTGGACGGACCATGTAATAAGCACTCGCGGAAAATCATGTCCACAAAGTCACTCATTCGCGTGCATAGCATACTCAGTCCATCGTTTGGCAATGCGATGGGCTTACGCCCTCGCGTCACCTTCAAACCTCAAATCCTTCACACCAAGAAATCAATCAATATTATCCAATTTCATAAAGTTTATACCCTAAAGTGGAATTATGTGGTTGATACACCTACTACGATTGTTGTTATATATACTTCCTATCTATTTCAGGAATAGACTGTTTGAAAATGCAGTTTAAATCAAGGTTTGTATTAAAACTGGTTTAAAATTTAAGTTTATAAGAGAAAATACTAACAAAATGGGTTTAAACTATAATTTTATGGTATAAATTACGTTAAAAATTTGATCATAATCTTACACTTTATTTTTTTGCAATACTAAGCTTGTGTTTGGTAAAAGCGGTCTAAACCACTTTTGCAGTTACAAACAGTGTAAAACTCCTACATGTTAAGTAACAATAAAAAAAATTGTTACAGTATAAAGCTCTCACATGCTACAATAAAAACAATTTTAACAATTCTGCCAAACATCCTATAAGTTTGTTTACTTTGAATATGGTTATCAACATGGTAACAACATTTGTTGGTTTTAAATAATTTTTTAATGTGATTTTGATAAGAGTGTGTTTGGTAGGAGGGAGAGAGGTGGTGGGAGAGACTCAATTTCTTGTTTGGTTGGAGGGAAAATAGAAAAGAGAGGAGTGGTGAAGGGATGATTTCTCCTCTTGAATCCAGAACTACTCTTTCAATGATGAAAGGATTCACTAAATTCATTCTATTTAGATTTAAAAGACTATTTTACCATTGTAAAAACTATTAAACAAATAGTAAAAATAGACAATGTTGTAATTGAATAAAAATATTATCATCTATCCTCTTAACTTTCCATCCCTCCTACCACAACAACTTAAAAGATTATCAATACTATTTTAATCCTCTCCATCTATCCAACTCTCTCCATTCTTCTTACCCTTCATCTCTTCTGCTAAACAAGCCTAAATTTAATGTTTAGCAATGTGTGATATTATACTCTTCGTAATAAATCCATGTGTGTTGGTTAGAAAATAAATAGCCGTTAGCAACAAGTTTTATAAGCCCAACTATCCCTATTAAATTACTTGAGAAAAAATTAATTATGCATGCACATCTAAAAAAAAGAAAACCTTATACATGACTTTATAACAAATAAGTCCTTTTAAAAAAAAAAAAAAAAAAAAATCTCACAACAACACATAGCAGTGCCAAGATTTCCTCACAAAAGTAACGGACCTCTCCTTTTTTATTTTCGACAAGCTAGCACCTTAGCGCGTCTAGGCTTGTCATGCGCTCCTCTAATTTATCATATTTCTATTTTCCATTGTTATTATTTTTTTAAGATTTCTAATCTAACTTACATAAGACTTTAAAAAGAAATTTTGATAAACGACAAAAAAACTCACATTTAAATTTATGCACGAATATTAGAGTTTTAGATTTATACTATCTAATTGACTATCTAAATATCAACAATATTAGACATAAATGAGAACTATATAAATTTGTGATATAAATTTGAAGGCTTGTAAAAATAGTAACACGTCACCTAATTTTCTAATGATAAGAGGGTTAATCTCACAAAGGATCCATGAATTTTGTTGACAATCTTACTTTAGTCCAAATGTTCTAAACTTGTTATTGATCTATTAAATTGTTTCGGTTTTAGTCCTTTTCATCTTTAGAGTATTAAAAATTAGACAAAATAATGCACGTGATGTTGAAAAAAATAGTATTATACTGATAGAACACAATATAAGCACACGATTCTAACACAAAAATGTAAAATAACACTCCTACTATCATCCATATTTTGCAACGTTTTTAATACAAAACAGATGAAAATAACAACACTGAAACAAAATATTACTCATATTTTATTACGAAACAGGTTGATAAAACGAGAATAAATTTAGGACATTTTAAAAGTCACTAATGACTCATTTAGTAATACCAATTCAATTCAACTTATTTCAATTCGAATCTATAACAAGATTGGAATTGTTATGATGTTTCTGGTTCAATCGATGATCCAAGGATGTTTATTTGTGAGATTAACCGGGAAAGAAAAGTAGGGGACCCAGGCTCCATTCCATTAGCCGAAACTTTCCCCATCACTCCATTCTGTCTTTCACTCAGCGTGCGCACGATAGCCAAATTCATCCATTTTTTACGCTATCCACGGCGGGAGCGCACGTTAATCTCATTATCAAAAAAAAAAAAAAAAATCAAAACTAAAACCCGGGAATAATATTTTTTCCTCAGAGTTAAACCACAAAAAAAAAAAAACTTTGGCCTGTTTAAGGCCGACACTTCACCGGAAAAAAAATAAAAAAACAAAAGAGAAAATCCGAAACAAAAAGAAAAAGAAAAGAGAAAAGCGCTCACTGCTTTTTTTTCCCCCTGTATTCCCAAAATACCCCCAATCTCTCTCTCTTCTCTCTCTCTGTGCTATTCAAAATCGCCAATTTCATTTCGGATCAGGCTGTGAGTACCTTGAAGCTTCCTTCTTCAGGCGTCCATGGAGGTTCCGAGGCGCCAAGATCAGTGCCTCCCGGAGAGGAAGGGTCAGAAGCGGAAACTGGAGGACGAAATCGAAGAAGACCACCGCGTGATCTCCGCCTCCGCCTCCGCCTCCGCCGCCGACGCCGACGCCGACGCCCGAGATATTCTTCTCTCCGATGTCTCCGCGGCAGTCCGCATACTCAACTCCGCCTTCTCTTGGTCCGAATCCGATCGCGCCGCCGCCAAGCGTGCCACTCACGTCCTCGCCGAGCTCGCCAAGAACGGTAAGAAAAGAATTCCTCCTCCGCCGCCGCCTACCGCCGGATTTGAGCTTCCTCCGATCTCGCCGGATTCTCGGTTTTTGATTCGGAAACTCCTTCGAGTCGTGTTGTTTTCTCCTTATCTTTCGCTCGAGCTCTGTGCGCGATTTAGAAAATTGAGGTTTTTCCTTCTTTTTTTTTTTCGGTTTTCTCTTCTTTGCGTGTGGTTGCAGAGGAGAACGTGAACGCGATCGTCGAAGGTGGTGCTGTGCCTGCTCTGGTGAAGCACCTTCAACCTCCGTCTCTTCCTTTAGGCGAAAATGATCAAATCGTGAAGCCGTACGAGCACGAGGTCGAGAAAGGAAGTGCCTTTGCGCTAGGGCTTCTTGCTGTGAAGGTCGTTCAATTCACTTAATTTTAGTTGCTTTCTTTATTTTTTTTAATTAACTTTCTCTGTTTGTTGCTCGTTAATTTCAAGCATGTAGATTAAATTTCAATTTTAAGAATTTCTATATCAAATATATTGGTAGAACTTATGACTTTACTCTGCCATAAAAAAATAATAATAAATTAACATATATGCGTAATCATTTTTGCTGTTTTTGTTTGGACTCTGTGTCTCGTAAGCTTGCTCTGTGTCCTTAGCCAGTAAAAGGTGAAGAAAAAGTTTTTTTTTTTGGCAAAAAATGATGATAATGAATGTTCTCAACTTCTGATATTGCTTTTAGTAATGATGTTTCAAGGATTACTTTTGCATGTAATTGCTGAACCTTCTGTTTCACGATTGTCTGTTGACAGCCAGAGCATCAACAACTTATTGTTGACAATGGTGCTTTGTCTCATCTTGTGGATCTACTAAAGAGGCACAGGAAAGTTTCAGTCTCTCGGGCTGTGAACAGCGTCATTCGTAGAGCTGCAGATGCCATCACTAACCTTGCTCACGAGAACAGCAGCATCAAAACACGCGTCAGGTCTGCTCGTTAGTCTAGTGTTTGAAGATTAATGCTGTTGTTAGCGTCCATTACATGTTAATGAGAAATTGAATTGAATTTACAGGATAGAAGGCGGAATTCCACCACTGGTTGAGTTACTCGATTTTACCGATATGAAGGTGCAGAGAGCAGCTGCGGGGGCACTGCGAACCCTGGCCTTTAAAAATGACGACAATAAGAATCAGGTAGTAGGAAATCTGGGTAAAATTGGATATTATAAGGCCGATATGGACGTGAAGCAATGTTTGTGATGTGAAGAAATGTTTGTGATGTCATGAACTTGCAGATTGTTGAATGTAATGCTCTTCCCACCCTCATTTTGATGCTTCGATCTGAGGATGCTGCTATACACTACGAAGCAGTATGTTTTGGGTTCATTGGCTTTGTCCTACATCAATTAGGTGGCATCATTTATGCTATCTGCAGCATCAACTGATTTTCATGGATCTCAGGTTGGCGTGATTGGAAATCTGGTACATTCCTCTCCAAATATAAAGAAAGAAGTTCTTTCAGCTGGAGCTCTACAACCTGTTATTGGATTGCTTAGGTACGTCTTCTTAATATCATTATTTGTTGCTTTTTTCTCTGTTACAATGCGCCAAAATCAAATGAGTATTTTTGTCAAAATAGTAAACTTTTTACATTTGGATAACAGTTCCTGCTGTTCTGAGAGCCAGAGGGAGGCAGCTTTATTACTTGGACAATTTGCTGCTACTGATTCTGATTGCAAGGTGGGTTCGTTTGCTTTCTCTCTAACACTTTTTTCACTGACTAGAATACTGCAACAATTCCGACTAAGTTTCTTCTTTGTGCTATGCTTTTAGATTTTCATTTCCTTCTTACTGTTTGTAGCATGAAAGCAAGCATAGGTATTTGGATGTTGACTGATTGCAGATTAATTGTCTGTCTTCGCAATCTTCTTGAAGATGCTTTAATATTTATATGGACGTATTTACCTCCTTTTCTCTTCCTTTATATTTGTGTTAAACTTGTGGGACTTTTGCAGGTTCACATTGTACAGAGGGGTGCTGTCGGCCCTTTAATTGAGATGCTTCAATCCCCAGATGTACAACTGAGGGAGATGTCCGCCTTTGCACT
The DNA here is from genome assembly GCA_025403435.1 of Artocarpus heterophyllus. Lineage (NCBI taxonomy): Eukaryota > Viridiplantae > Streptophyta > Magnoliopsida > Rosales > Moraceae > Artocarpus > Artocarpus heterophyllus. The sequence goes on from CM046351.1 coordinate 12,697,257, forward strand.
GGGGAGGCTGGCACAGGTTTCTTTCTTTATCTGTCACTTTTCTTTACGTTCTTCAGGTTTCTGATGACCCCACTTTATGCAAAAGTTACAGTACAACTCACTCATTGTAAAAGGTGATCTTGTGCTTGCACGCTTATGTATGTGTTGTGCAATACTTATGTATATGCGTGCTTAAGAAATCAAAGTTCATCAGTTCTTCATGGTTTACATGCTCCTGTGACTTGTTAAGTACTTTGAAGCGAAGTTTGTTTTCGTTATGATAATTGAGAAACCTCCGAAGATGATTGCTTCTAGTAATGGCTGTTTCAGTGTAAACGTGTCAGAGTTGTAATATGCTTGGCGTGATGAGAATTTTAATTTCAGGATGCACATAACCAAGCTGGAATTGCTCACAATGGGGGTCTAGTGCCATTGCTTAAGCTTCTTGATTCCAAAAATGGGTCTCTGCAGCATAATGCTGCATTTGCTCTCTATGGCCTTGCAGATAATGAGGTCTGACTTTATTTATTTTGTCTATACCTGTGGATTATGTCTTTCAGCTGGTAAAAGATTGATGTTCAATGCCACTTTGATGTAATGTTTTACTTGCTTATTCATTTTCTCCAATAGGATAATGTATCCGATTTTATTAGGGTGGGAGGTGTCCAGAAGCTGCAGGATGGAGAGTTTATTGTTCAAGTACGCTTGTTTGTGTTTTATTTTTTTATCTCACTATTTACAATTAGCTGTTATTGTTACCTTTGCCGCTTCATTCTATAATTGTTTAAGTTTACATTTACATAACTTGAAATTTTCAAATATGTTTGCAGGCAACAAAGGATTGTGTGGCAAAGACGTTAAAAAGATTAGAGGAGAAGATTCACGGAAGAGTGAGCATCATCTTATATTAATTACTACTATTATTATTTATTGCCATTGGTACTATCTTTCCATGGATTCGGTTTAATTCTCACGTTCAATAAATTTTTTTGGTTAGAAACTTATGAGATGTCCAATCCCTTAATTTCTTGAGGCAGGTTTTGAACCATCTATTATATTTGATCCGTGCGGGGGAAAAGGCAGTGCAGAGACGAGTTGCTTTAGCTCTTGCACATCTTTGTGCCCCAGAAGACCAGAGAACAATTTTCATTGACAACAATGGTATGCTGTATTCTCTCCATTATCTGTCTATGTTAATTCATATTTTTCAAATTGCAAATTCTGTAATTAGTGGGTTTGCTCGTTTGGAGTAATAATATATATTCTAACATGCAGGATTAGAGCTTCTTCTTGGGCTTCTTGGTTCGACTAGCCTCAAGCAGCAACTTGATGGTGCCGTGGCTCTGTACAAGGTGGCCAACAAAGCTACGACTCTATCTCCTGTAGATGCAGCTCCCCCGTCTCCAACACCACAGGCAAGATTATTTTCTGAACTGGATAGTCTGCAACATCTGCCTGTAGTTCTTGCGATCAACTAATGTATCGTGGAGTCTCCTCTTTTTTATGGCCACGTCATATATCACGGTGAACTAATATGGCCTGTTAGCATGTCTGGCCATGCACTCTTTAAAATGTTGAAGAGTTCAATCTTTAGGCGCTGTAGACTCGTTCTTAATAAATGATAGCTAGGATGATGCTACTTAATTCGTTATCAGTTTTCATATTGTATGATGCCCTTATTGGTCGGCCGCTATGCTAGCCTTTGATCATTCCTACTCTTGTTCAACTTTGCACACATGCTTAATAGTTTTGTCTTTTGAAGACTAAAGGGGCTTGTAAGAAATCTTTAGCTCATTAAAAAAAAAAAAAATCTTCTTGTTCATTCATTAGAGTGCGCATAAATATTAAATGTTAGGTTGTAGTGCGTTAAAATTTTTCATTTAATTCTTGTCAGTCTCAACAGAATAGTTTATTTCTTGGCACGTGCAATTGGCATCAATTCGCTAAGAGACATGTTTTTGCAGGTGTATCTAGGAGAACAGTATGTCAACAATCCTACCCTGTCTGATGTCACATTTCTTGTTGAAGGTATGCCTTTTGCATGCTCAATGCTACATTACTATTCATAAAAGAAAAGACAAAAATTGTGACTGATTTTGTGATCAGGTGGATCTCTTTTAAAGCTTTATGAATCTAATTTCTATTGCAGGTAGACGGTTTTATGCCCATAGAATTTGCCTGCTTGCATCTTCAGATGCGTTCCGTGCGATGTTTGATGGTGGTTACCGAGTGAGTATTCATTAGATAATTACATGTTCCATTCCCCTGTTAATTTCAGTTCCAGTTTGGTGTCTATTTACCGGGGATTGTGTACTGAGATAGTAGCCGGATTGGAGCCTCAGTTTGCACTGGAGGTTTTAAGCTCTATATGATTATCTTCCTGTGAAATCCCTTAGCAGCAGTGTTTATAAAGCAAAATTGCGTGACATAGGAGACTTGCATTTTTAACTTCTCTTCCATAAATTACAGGAGAAGGATGCAAGGGACATAGAGATTCCGAACATCAGATGGGAGGTCTTCGAGTTGATGATGAGGTTCGGATCTAAACTGTGCTTTCCTATTTCCAGCCAGATCTTTATTGAGTTTCAGTAATTTACTGGCTCAATTGTGTGCAGATTCATCTACACTGGGTCGATAGATATCACAGCTGATATTGCTCAAGATCTTCTAAGAGCTGCTGATCAATATCTCTTGGAAGGGCTTAAGCGACTTTGCGAGTACACGATTGCACAGGTGGGCATAGAATTCTGATTTGTCTCACCATAACCCTTTCTTGATTCCCTATGTGGGTTTCTGATTGGCATGTTATATATATATATATACATATATTTTTATATCTCAACTCAGGATACATCGCTGGAAAATGTTTCAAGCATGTATGAACTTTCAGAAGCCTTGAACGCTATGTCCTTAAGGCACACGTGCATTTTGTTTATCCTTCAGCAGTTTGAAAAATTTAGTGCTAGGCCAGGGTATGCGCTTCTTAAAACCACTTTTTTTTTTTTCCTAGTTTTTTTTCATGAGTAATAATTTTCCCCCTCCCTATATACTGGAATTATTGCAGGCACTCTCATATGATCCATAGGATATTGCCCGAGATCCGCAATTTCCTGGCTAGAGCACTTACAAAGCCTAACTCACATAACCTGCGGCTGTAGATTGCTGCCCCCTTCTTCTTCCCTAACAAAATACGATGTACAGAAAGCGGTAGATTTTCTTCCTGTTCTTGAGCCAGTAGAAGGTTCTAATTCGTTGATTGGTAGCTTGACTTTTAATCCATTTTATATCTAGAGTGCACTTGTTTGTATGCACGCTTCTCATTTTTTTGCAATGGAATTTATCTGCATTAGTGTTTGGAATATGACCTGCACGGACTGGATTTGTATGTATTATACAATTATGACTTCTAGTCTTTGGTGTTTAGTGAAGTGACAAGCATTTGAAAAATAATGTTCTCGCAAAAAAGGGGGGAAAAAGGGTGAAAAATTGTGTATTATCTAAGAATTACCTAAAAAAAACACAGGTATGTTCTTATGAGGTTACTTTCTTTAGTTGATGCATCTAGAACACAAGTAAAATAAGATATTCATTTAACAATGAACGTGAAAGTAATGAGTGTTTGGAAACAAAATTAGAACTTAAACATTGTAGCATGTAAGAGCTTTATACTATAATAAACTTTTTGTTAGAGCTTTAAACTGTAACAAGTTACAACTTAAAGTTCTAACTTGTCAAACTAAGCCAATGCCTTTATCTGCTAAAATCATTGTCTAGGAAAACAGAGAGAAACGTTTCTTTTGTTTCTGGGCAAAAAAAAACGTGGTCTATGGAAAAAGAACAAATGGCAGGTTGCACGTCACGTTTTAACGTCTAAAACAATGATATTATAGAGTAAAAGTGTAAAACGGCATCCTGGTAGGTAAAACATGTTTGTCGTTCAGACGCAAAAATGTTTGTCGTTGTAGATGCACGCTGTTTTTAGTTTCATGTTAAGAACGCCCTATTTTGTGAAGTTTTTGAATTTTACTTGTTATTCAAGTTATTGAAGGGTATGCTAATTCATTTTCATTCATTAGAAATGCAACGGTAATACTCTTAAAGAATCACATGTGCATATGGATACAAACTTTTAGGCCCCAAGAGGTATGGGTATGTATACACAAACACATATGCTCACACTTACATAGGAGTACATCAAGCTCAAGAACAATAACTTCTTTGGTTCGTAGATTTGAAAAGAATGCTTGAACATAAATTTAATTTTTGTTACCTTAAAAAAATACCTTTTTTTTTTTTTTTGTACAAATCCTTGAAAAAAACAAAAAGGTGTATGAACTCTCTTATAAGGTTCTAAATAGAAATAGGAATTTTCAGATATACAACTATTTTATGTTTTAATTTTTTAAAAGCAGATATATTGCAATGCCCCCTGTGTGGGGGTTAAAATATTTAGTAAATGTAAATAAATTATTTTATACTAGTATTAAAACTTTGTCCATAGGTATTTTGAATAAAACAGAAAACAAGAATATATCTTAAATAACATTCCACAGTTTAGTATAGCACAAAATATTAAAAATACAATTAATCATCATCATTATATAGTTCACAGTCAACAGATAATTAAGCACAACAAGTACTACAATCTAAGAATCTTATATGATTAAGTGAAATTACAAATAAAGCTAAAAAAATTCCAACATGTCACAAGCAGCGTTGTTGCTTACTCCTCATTGGATAGGTTACACTAAACTCCACTTGAGAGGTAAAAATAATAGAGGAATGAGCATCGATACTTCTAGTAGGAAAACTATTACTTACCTTTTGGTTTTATTATTAACCACATTAATACTTGTATGGTTAGTTATTTAACAATATCGTTTATCTTATAACAACTCCATTATGTTCATATCTAGTGGACACCCTACATTAGACATTACCAAGTTCCATACATATATACATATTGGTTCATGATTTGACAATGTTTGTTGGTATCCTCAACAAGGTTGAGATTCACGTCATTCTTCTCAACAAAACCACAAAGGTGTGCTTGACAACTCCCATCAATCATTCTAGAGTTGTCGGTGAGGGGACATTTGTAATGACCTGTCTTTTCGGGCAGTCACTTGACTTTCTTAAACTTCGTTTCGTAAACAGTAATCTTACTTACTTAATAAGAAAAATACAGAAATAATTTTTTTTTCCTTAAATGGATTCTTAACATATAACCTTTAAAAGAATAAAAATCCTTTATTAAAACTTAATTCCATAAAGGAAATAATGATTATTTCTCAAAACTTACTTTCAGAAACCTGACATAATAACATTAATTTCTTAAAAGTGGTATCAACATAATTGTAATCATAATTTTCAAAACTTAATCCTTTACATTCTTCACAACATCAATTTTCTTAGAACATAATCATAATAATTTTCTTCAAACAATTCCTTTGAACATAAGGATAATTATTTTAAAAACCACATTCTTTAAAACATTTTTTTTTATGTAAATAAAACTATTTCAAAAGAATTATAAATCAAAAGATGGAATAAAATCATACTAAATGCTTTTTAAAACTTCCTTAAAACTATGATAATAATTTTTCAAAGCACAACTGTCTAAACTTTCATATTAATAAATTCATGAAACATATTCATAAAGTTCTTTCTTTTAAAACGTTTTTCGTTAAACATTTGTAATATATTTTTCATAAAACGCCCTTCATAAACCTTTCCTTGAAAACATACAAATGTTTTTCATAAACATTTAATGTAAACCAGAAACATACATAAATTCGTAAACTCATAATACATAAATATTATAAACTGCGTAGTGCTATCCATACCCATCTCCACCATTTGTCTGCTGCTCACCACTACCCATCAATATCATTAATAGGTTTTCTTACCTACAGGATGAACATACTTAAATGAGCTTTAGCTCAGCAAGTAGGAAATCAGTCTCGCAAAATATAATTTTAAAAAATCATTTTAATAAAAATAATATACATGAACATTTTATGCTGTCTTATCGACTTGTTTTATGCTTAATTATAAACATCCTATAATCATTCATTCCTTACTTTAACTCTTATCTTTGTTCCATAACTTTTCTTATCTTATAAACTTTTCTGTTAGTACCAACATCTTTAATCATGAGATCATAAACATGATGCTTCCCTTGTGGAAGATTTGAAATGCTTCCCTTGTAGAAGACTTAAGATTCTTTCCTTGTGGAAGACTTAAGACCATTGAACACTAAGGTTATAACTTTAACTTAATTTTGAATACCTCACAATAAGGAGGTTGGTACGACACTTCTTGTCACTTTCACTTGTCTTATTGTGTGAATGCAGTATGAATTAACACTACATATCATCACAATTATGTAAATCATAAATCATAAATCGTAAACATACTTAACTTGAGAGTGACTAAACAATATGATTTAAATATTACATTCATCACACATTAATCACAACATCATCATAGCATATCATATCATGACATAAAATAACATAATAAATCATGGCATAACACCCATTCTTACATAAAACAGTGTAACAATTATTGATCATGCATTTTCATAAATTTTTATTAAGGCATTTAAAACAATTTATTTTAAAACGGTTCATACTGTAGGCGAGATTCTTACTTATCTAGACTTTGAGCTAAGCGAGTCCAGTTGTACCTCGTTGTATCTACAGTGTGTGAAGCATCCTCTGCAGTGCTCCTCGAGCAACTATGAATGGCTAGGAATGCTTGCTAGAGATCATACATTGTTGAAAACGCCATTCTAGACTCAATTACTATATTTTGAATCGCCTCGATCTGCGTGCAATTGATGCCAGGCAATTTTCGTCGGAGTCTTGAACGAAGGTCACCATCTCATTCAAAGCATCGAAACAAGTTGAGAGGCAATCTCAAATCATCGATTGGAGGTCTGGATCACAAAATCCCAAAGTCACCATTGACCGGTCGTTGACTGACATTGACCGGCGTTGACAAGACTCTGTTGGCAACTGAGCTCGGGCCTACCCCCTCTAATTCCACCCTTTTGAGTCCAATGACGGTGTCAATTTCACCATAGTAGGTCAGGCTCCACAATATTGGCCAAAAATGGTGGCTTGGGCGGTGGTGCTCTGGTGGTTTTGGCCTGAAATTGGCTGAGGGATTTTGCTACCCATCCTCCTTTGAGCATTTCCCTCATCCAATTTGAAGCAACGTGGCTGGGAAGAGCAAGAATGGAGGATCCCGCGGTGGTTGACGGTGGTGGACCTCAAACTCCGTCGATCGTTGACGGGTTGTTGCAATTGAGGTGGGGGAAAGCTTCCTCGTCCTCCTCTAAATATTTCCCCCCAATCAATTTGGGTCAACGTTGCTTAGAATGGTGAATTTGAAGTCCACACGGTGGGTTGGCGGTAGTGGCATTGAGCTTCAACGGGTGGCGATGTTAAGGCACAATTGGGTGGGGCTTCTAGCTCACGTTGGCCCTTTAAGTCCATTAGAAGGGGCAGTGTCGGCCACCTCCTCTGGCAGGGTGGAGTTTCATAGCGGTGTTGTAACACCCTAGATTTTTAATGCATTAAAAATGCATTAAGTTGAGGATTATATTAAGACAAAAAGTACAATTTAAGGAGAATACTGTATAATATTACAGGAAATTATGCAGTATTAGAGCAAAACAGTATAGAAATTTAGACTATTTAAGGTCATGTAGTATAGAATTGGACTGCATAGACCACAATTTTTTTATAAAGTGCAGAAAAGAAAAAAAAAAGGAAAAATATCACAAAACTTCGGCTCCCTCTCTCTCTACTTTCTCTCTTTAGATTTTCTCTCTCTCTCCTCAAATCTCGTTCGAGATTCCGGCGTTTGTTTTCGACACCTCCCCCACCAATGGAAAGCTCTCGACGAGCTGAGTCCAACGAGGTGTCGTGTCACCTAAAAAGGATAAGGGTGATGAACTACCAATGAAGGTTCTAATGTTTGAGGACGAAAATTGTTAAGGATGGTAGATTGTAACACCCGAGATTTTTAATGCATTAAGTTGAGGATTATATTAAGACAAAAAGTACAATTTAAGGAGAATACTGTAATATTATTGGAAATTATGCAATATTAGAGTAAAACAGTATAGGAATTTGGACTGTTTAAGGTCATGCAGTATAGATTTGGACTGCATAGACCATAATTTTTTTATAAAGTGCAGAAAAGAAAAAAAAAAGGAAAAATATCACAAAACTTCGGCTCTCTCTCTCTCTTTCTCTCTCTCTCTCTCTCTCCTCAAATCTCGTTTGAGATTTTGGCGTTTGTTTTCGACACCTCCCGCACCAATGGAAAGCTCTCGACGAGCTGAGTCCAACGAGGTATCGTGCCACCCAAAAAGCCGTCGGAGGAAGCCTCACGCGCCGCCCAAAGTGACGATGAAACCCATTTCTTTTTGACGTGATTTCTCCGCCGTCCGACCATCAATCGACGTGATCTTGGTGTCTATGGACTCAGCATGAGGAGAGGAGCAAGATGATACCAATTTCCCAGCTCGATTTTGGCTGGAAAAGCTTCAACGGAGTAGCCCCGTCGTCACCGTGGAGCCACCATTGGAGCCACTGTCTCCGACAGCGGTGTGACACACCGCCGGTGCCAAAAGGACTAGAGGGCGACGGCAAGCAAGACCCCTCGGTCAATTGCACCATTCCACCGCCCCTCGCCGGAGATCGAGGACGCCCGCCATTGTCACCGTGGGTGAGCTTGGGTTCATCGTTTTAGGCCGTGTTGTGCCAAATTGAGGGCATAAACACCTTCAGAGGATCGAGAGGAACAAATTCGGCTCCTCAATTGCACGAGACGACAGTCGGTCACCGGAGAACCAGGACCCGCCACCTAGCGTCACCGTGAAGAGGTCGAGCCACCGTTCCACATGTTGTTGAGCTGCCCCACCTTAGGGGAAACGCTCAGAGGAGGTCGGGGAACAAAACCCCCACCTTAATTGCACGGTATCTCCGCCAGAGATAGGAGATCAGAGCCGCCGGTTTTGGCTGTGAATCCCATCTTTGAATTGAACAGATGGAGGCCGAATTGGGTAAAATTGGCATTGCCATTGGACTTAGAAGGGTCGAATTAGGGGGGGTTGGCTCGAGCTCAGCCCCCAACGGAGCCAATCGTCATCGGTCAACGGCAGGTCAACGTCGGTCAATGGCGACTTTGGATTTTTTTGATCCGAACCTCCGATCGAAGATCTGAGACTACCTTCTGACTCGTTTTGATGCTCTAAACGCAATGGTGACCTCCGTTTGAGCAAATTCCACTATGGTAAAAATATCTGGTACCGACTGCACGCGGATCGAGACGATTCAAACAGTAGTGACAGAGTCCAAAATGACAATTTCAGTAATGTATGATCTCTAGGAAGCATTTCCAGCCATTCATGGTCCTTCGAGGAGCACTGTAGAGGATGCTTCGCATACTGTAGATACAACGAGATACAACTGGACCTGCTTAGCTTGGAGTCCAAGTAAGTAGGAATCTCGTCTACAGTATGAACCGTTTTAAAATAAATTGTTTTAGATGCTTTCATAAAAATTTATGAAATGCATGATCAGTTATTGTTACATTGTTTTATGTGAGAATGGGTTTTATAACGTTACAAGGGTGACGAAAAAACCCGTTAAGGGTAAAATCGTCATTATTAAGGAAACGGCTAGAATAGAGTCGAACACTCCGATTTAGCATAATGTTGTTAGACGAAAAATGTTCCGTAATACGTTAAGTAACGTAACCGTCATGTGAGACCATAGATTCAATAAGGGATGTTTAAGTAAACGAGAGGTAAACTGATGGGTTACGAAGTTAAAAGAAAAAGTTACCCCGGTGGGTTACAAAGCTAAGTGAAGAAAAGGTAAACCGATGGTTTATAAGGTTAAGTAAAGACAAGGGTAAACGAAAGTATACTAGTCAAGTTAAAAGGAAAGAATAGTTAATGTTTACGTTTTATTATCAATCGAGTGGATTGATAATAAAGAAAGTTAACTAATAAGTTGGCTGTCGTTTGATCAGGATGCAAAGGCTGGCTAATGGAAGGAAAAGGAACGGAATAGAGAACGCTAGAGTATAGTTCGGGTAAGTTTCAAATCTCACCTACAGCATGAAATAAATGATTTTTAAATGCTTATTTATATAATTTGCAAATGAGTTTGCAATTATTATGCAAGTTTTTTTTAAAGTATGTTTGCATTTATTGTGCAAAAAGTTTTAAAGTTCAAGAAAAAGAATTGCAATGAATTTGCAACCGTTATGTTAAAGGTTTATTTGCATATTGATATGCATAACGTTTTTAAAAAAAGTTCAAGTTATGATTTTCAAAGTATTTAAAGTATGTTTTGCATTATGACAATGCAAAATGTTTTATAGTTTAAGTTATAAGTTTCATGATGAATTGTTATGCAATAAGTTGCATTTGTTGTGCAATAAGTTTTAGAATAAAAGTTATGATTTGTAAAATGTGTTTGCGTTTTATGATGTATTTATTAAGCAATTGCTGCATTTGTTATGCAATAAGTGCTAGAATACAAGTTATGATTAGCAAAATGTGTTTGCATTTTATGTTGCATTTATTATGCAATGAGTTGCATTTGTTATGCAATAGGTTTTATAGTATAAGCTATGAATTGCAAGTGTGTTTGCATATGATGTGATTGCATTTGAAATGCTCACTAAAATTAATAAGAAGGTAACGTAAAGAGAAAAAGAAAGTGTCGTACCAGCCTCCTTATTATGAGGCAATAAAAGTAAAGTTAAAGTTTGACCTTCTAGATGTGATGTACATGACCACGAAGTTCGATGGTCTTAAGTCTCCCACAAGGGGAGCATCATGTTTATGATATCATGATTAAAGATGTTGGTACGAACACTAAAGGTTATAAAGTAAGGAAAGTTAAGGAGCGAAGATAGAAAGTTAAAGTAAGAAAAGAATGTTCATAAAATGCTCATATTGAAGTTAATAATTGAGCATAAATAGAGTCATGCATTTTGATGTTGCTTGAATGCCTTTTTATAAAATATTTATATGTTATGTTATGAAAGACATTCAGAGAAATGTTTTATGATAAATATTTATGAAAAACATTTTCATGTTTTCAAGAAAAGGTTTATGAACGACGTTTTAAGAAAAACGTTCAAGAAGTGTTTTACGAAAAATGTTTATGCAAAACGTTTCAAAAATGTTTTATAAAAAACATTTATGAAAAACATTTTCAGAAATGTTTATGGAAAACGTTTATGAAAAACATTTTCATAAATGTTTATGGAAAACGTTCTTGAAGAATGTTTCAAGAGGAAGGTTTTTAAGAGAAAAGTTTTATAGCATGATTAAATGATTTGTGAGAATATGTTTGAACTTACTGAGCGAAAGCTCATTAAAAGTTTCTTCATGCTGTAGGTAATTTATGGGTGACCAGTAGGACCAATTAGAAGAGTTGGGTGCTGGAAAGGACAGATTCGAAGATTTGGGCATGGATATCATCACTGTTTGCTTTCGCTACGTAAAGAAAAGGTTTTCCATTGTTTAATGTTGTGTATTCAAAGTTTTAAGATACAGTTTACGATCTATTTTATATAATTATAAAATAAAGTTCTAAGCTATGATTTAATAAATATTTCTTATTATGTTTTAAGAAACGATTTGAAATGATTTTAAGGACAAGTGTTGAGCGATGTCTCAACTTGAAATGCGACAGAGATCGCATCAGTTTTAAAGAACGTTTAAAGAAAAAAAATTATTTCAGTATTTTTCTTACTAAGTAAGTAAGATTACTATTTATGAAACGATGTTTAAGAAAGTAAAGTGACTGCCCGAAAAGGCGGGTCGTCACAAGTGTGGCCACGCACGGTGGCGGTAGATGGGCGACACAATCCGGCGACTGTTGAGGTGCAATCGTGTGTGGGTTTTGTTCCTCTCGTCGTAGTGGTCGCAAAGGAACAAGAATCACGTCGATCGGATGTTGGACAACGAAGATATCTCGTCCAAAAAATTTAGGTTTCTCTGCCACTTTAGGTGGCGCGTGTGCCTTCATTCAGCGGCGTTATGGGCAACACGGTACATCGTTGGACTCAGCTCATCGAGAGCTTTTCGTTGGTGTGGGAGGTGTCAAAAACGGACGTCGAAATCTTAAAGGAGATTTGAGGAGAGAGAGAAAATGTGGAAAGAGAAACAAAATATGATTTTTTGTGGGATTCTTTCTCTTTTTTTTCCTGCATTTCATGTATTTATAAACACCATATACTGTGTCGCGATGATCAAATTCTTGATCCATAAACTTGCAATTCCTGTACACATAATTGTACTTTTGCTGTATCATTGCTTTATCAAAATTTTCATACTGTCGTGGAATCATTTCCATAACTTTATCTATATTGCATGACATCATAAACTTTTAGTTTAGTACATTAAATAATTATTTTAATGTACTATCATGACATGATATTGTTACATATCTCATACATAAAGCACATAAATTTGTGCATTCATAACATTATTTATTTTTAAGGTCTTGTAACTATTAAGACCTTTGAATTTGCTTGTTAATAAATTCTAAACTCATACTTCCTCAGACACTTAGTTGAGTAATTGTGAAAAAATCCTTAATTAATTATACTTATTAATTTTTAGATTTTTTCGGTCATTACAATCTACACACCTTATAGAACTTTCATCCTCAAAAATTAGGATAAACTAGGGGTATCCTTCAGCTTCATAACTTAATCCTATGGGGTTTCCTTTCTTTTGGTGATTCTACCCTAAGTATCTTGATATGGAAATATGGCCTCATTTTCTGAATCCATCTTTCTCTTGTTCCAGGACTTATACTAATCCTATCTCGTATCTTAGGTTGTGCATTCGCATTCAGATCATGATCTGGTACATAGGAACTAGCTAGAAAGTTTATCTTTTTATTGCTTGATCCATAGGCCTTTATCATCTAGTTATTCCAGACTAGTGATAATGATTATCTAAAACATGTTTATGTACCTGTCTAAAAACTTCTAAGGGTTCATAACACTTGAGCTTAACCTTTCATATCTCTCTTGAACATGTCTCGCCTTTCCTTGGGGTGTAGGAAAATGAAAAATTCGCTCCCGTCCTTTTTATATTTGCAGGATATTTCTTGTTTTTGCTTTTGTGACCTCCATGTTGGTCATGAGAATTTTTTTTTTCTACTTGATTATCTAAATCGTTCTCACGATTTCTAATCGAAACTAATGTGTCTTATAGTAATTTCTTCTAGTTTCTTACAGAAAAATGGGAGGTTATGTCCTTAATGGGTTTCATATAGACCTTATTGTGCATGCTCATTATGCATTATGTGGTACTGGTATGCTATATCTTGTTATAATCTACATAACAAGCCTCAATCATAGCATTCATATCCATATCATCCATACAGATAACGTTCATAAACATATCATACATATGTATGTCATTCATATCATACTTTCACATATCATGCTTTCACATATTACTCATACTTATGTCATTCATATTCTTGTCATATATACACATGATGTTCATATTTTCATGTCATAGAGTTGCTATACATTTTTCTTTTGATAACAACTATTTCATATCATACTTTAAGTCATGTCACATTTATAATACATACAACAATCATAGTTCATAACATTCATGCATATATTAATCATACTTTCAGAGCATGAAATTGCTAAACTTCTCTCTTTAGCAATTATTACATATCATAGACCCTTGTTGAGATCGAGACTTTACTCGCCTCTGACAGGTCCATAACATAAAGTTCTTACTATCAGAAACTTCTATCATCCATATATAAATCTTACTTCTTATACTATACGTATACTTGCTTAATCGCATGGCACATCACACCACTAACCCCATAGTGGTACTATGCCTATCCATCCTTTACATCATTTTTAGATCGGATATTGATGTCCTTGTTAATAGTCCAAGCTAGAAAGTTCTCTCTAAATTTCCGTTCGTGCTTTAGAGCAATGTCTTGACATTGCCTTTAGGGGTGATTCTTTGAAGAAGATTTCATTCTTGCGTCCCTTGTGTATGCTAACTGGGACTTCCTTTGTTCTCGTGGCAGATTGAAGGGTGTTATTCACCCACTAATAGAATCATCTTTTAGTGAGGATCTGCTTGTATGCATGAGAACGGCTTCATCCATAGGTTAGCAATTAAGCTGAAAAAGATCTATAAGCTTTTTTTCTTTTTAGAGGCGTAGCTACCTAGATTGTAGCTTTCTAGATCCTCTGTTGAGTGGTCAATCGACCTTTTCTGTAGTTATAGCTTGAAACATTCTCGCTCGAATTCGTAATCTGAATGTCGATTATCTTGAAGCATTGGTTCAAGCGTCGACGTGCTTCTATATGTTGTTTAGCTGACTTAGGAAGTGAGCATCGAATATATCTTCCCTGCGATTCGACGTGTTATGGCAGCTAGGCTTAACATTGGTCCTTAAAAGGACATCTAAAATCATGCTTGCATGTCGATAACTTGATAGTTTTATACAAAAAACGACACCTATCATTTAACGTAACTTAACTTAAAATTAATTAACATAACTTACTTGGACTGTGGCAAAGCAAGCGTGTGACGACGTGGAGTAGGATAGCAGGATAGTCGCTCTGATACCAACTGTGATGACCCACCTTTTTGGGTAGTCATTTGACTTTCTTAAACTTCATTTTGTAAACAGTAATCTTACTTACTTAGTAAGAAAAAAACAAAAATAAAATTTTTCTTTTTGTATTTCATGTATTTATAAACACCATATACTGTGTCGTGGTCAAGTTGATCAAATTCTTGATCCATAAACTTGAAATTCCTGTACACAAAACTGCACTCTTGTTGTATCATTGCTTTATCAAAATTTTCATACTGTCATGGAATCATTTCCATAACTTTATCTATACCGCATGACATCATAAACTTTTAGTTTAGCACATTAAATAATTATTTTAATATACTATCATGACATGATACTGTTACATATCTTATACATAAAGCACATAAATTTATGCATTCATAACATTATTTATTTCTAAGGTCTTGTAACTATTAAGACATTTAAATTTACGTGTTAATAAATTCTAAACTCGTACTTCCTTAGACACTTAGTTAAGTAATTATGAAAAAATCCTTAATTAATCATACTTATTAATTTTTAGATTTTTTTGGTCATTACAACATTGAACCCTGGATCCTCACTAAGTCAATTTTTATATAGTGTGTTCTAGGACTTTTAATCTAAGGGAGCACCGTCGCCTCCTCCTATTTAGTTTTTAAGGTATTTATGCCCAATGACGTAATCGCTGCCCTCTTCACGCCTTACCGTTCTCCCTATTTACTTTTTAAGGTATTTATGCCCAAGGACGTAATCGCTGCCCTCTTCACGTCTTACCATTATTCATATCCTTACCAATATGTAGAGTCTGTACTTCCCAATTATGCTTCTTAAATTATATTAACACATGTTAAATCAATTTAACCTTGTTGTACATTACAGGACGAGTTCACTTTATTGTGTCATAAGTGATATTCATATATTAACAAAATATCATATCTGTATCTTGTCATGTAAAGAACTAATTTTAAGAAAACAAAACCTCACAAAAGATAAGTAATAGAATCCCTATCTCTTTGCAGATAATCTAATAATAATTTTTAGCTTACAAAATCGAGATCACCAATGTAAGCTCTAAGTACGTCATTATCCTAAGATATATAAAAATAACCATACTTTATATTCTCCATGTCTTGAAAACAAAGGCGTAATCTTTGAAACATTTTGTAACACAAATGATGAAAGACAAACAGATTAGGATTGCACAGTCGGCGAGTCGACTGGCGTAGTTTGGCCTACCGGTTGGTGGGTTTGGCCTACTGATCCTACCGATAGTTTGGCCTACCAATTGACGAGTCCAGCCTGCCAACCTTGCCGACAAAGTCTAGCCTATCGACCGTCCGACCTATCAATTATCAAGATCGGCCTGCCGCCCGAGATCATATTTTGAAAACTTTAGTTTCTCGTTTTCAAAGATTTTAAGCTTCAGAGCTTAATCCAATCTATTTTATCAAATCCCAGATCATGGAAGATGTAAAAAAAAAAAACTCTAGAATATCACATTTAAACACATGTAAACCCTTTTTCCTAACTTTTCATGTATAAAACACATCTAAAATTATCACACTGATTTTTACAAAACTTTGCAAGGACATAATTTAAATATGAAAATCTTCAAACTTAAAACAACACAATCCTATTTGCAGGTATCTAAAGCTTAAAAACATTGTATAATCGTTCTCAAACATCAAAACACATTTCCCACAAATTTTTTTTAATACTTAAACACAACTTTAAATCAAAGTTCAAGTTTTAGGAATCTAACCTCAAAACTTAGCCCACAAGTATTGTTTGATCTTGAAAAAGTCCAAGCTTCCTTAATATATGAGTTTATGGGAGATTGTGTTATGAATTTTATGAGAAAATGGCTTAAAGATATTTGTTTGTTCTTGGGTTTTCTCTGATTTGTATTACTATGGGAGAAAGAAGAAGAAAAGAGAGAGAAATAAAGTGAAGAGCAGGATAGTGAGAGGGAAACGTGTGAGAGTGAGAGAAAGAGACAATTATGAAGGAGAAAAAGAGAGAAGGGGACAAGGGAGAGGTTGAGAGCAAGTAACCTCATGTCTCCCACGGAGACTTTTGTGTCACACAATGCCAAATGGCATTTTCGTAAAGAAGTAGAATAATGAAGGCATTTTGGTAATTTTCAAATGCAACAAAATTTTACAAAAACTTAAATTGGCACTCAAAATATTAAATTATACACGATTATATCCGTTAAAAATAACGGGTGTCACAACTTTCCCATCCTTTAAGAAATTTCTTCCTCGAAATTTACATACAACTAGAGATGACACTAAAACAAATAAGGGTACGTTTCCCTCATTTCTGAATCAAGTTCCCAAGTGGCTTCCTTAACATCATGATGTTGCCACATCACTTTTACTAGGGGAATTTTGTGACGACGTAAGATTTTCACTTCACAATCTAGTATTTGAATCAAAACTTCTTCGTAAGTCATGTCTCCTTGGATTGGAACATCTGTCTATATGATGACATGTGAAGGATCTATCTCGTATTTCCTCAGCATCAACACTTGGAATACATTATGTACATGGGACAATCTAGTTGGTAGATCTAGACGATAAGTGGTCCAATCTGTTCTATGATCTCGAATGGTCCTGTATACCTTGGTGCCAGCGTCCCTTGAACACCAAATCAAGATACACCATGATTAGGCTTTACCTTCAGGAATATGTAATCTCCGACCATGAACTCTAAAGGTTGCCTTCTTTTATCTGCATAACTCTTTTGTCAACTTTGGGTAGTCTTAAGCGGATCACGAATAATCTAAATCTTATCAGTAGTTTCCTGTAACGCCCCTATATGGGGGTTAACAGTTTTTAATGAGATAAAATAAAAATAAATAATAAAAGTAAAACCTTAAAAATAAAATTTGCCCGGGACTTAAATGAAAACTCTCAACTCAAAAATAAAAATATAAACGATAAATAAACCACAGTTTTAATGTAGCACCTTAAATTTAATAATATAAACTGTTGTCATCATCATTTTAACCCTCAACACATTGTAATACAGTCACAGAAAGTAACAATTGATGCTTACATTATCATGAAGAACATTCTCAACAATTGAAGCAGTCCCAATGTAATATAGCTACATCACTTCCTCAACTATATTTCTCGTAGCCACCTCACACTTAGTGAGTCCTGAAAAGATAAAAATATAAGGGTATGAGCAACACTATGCTCAGTAGAGAAAGCCATTACTCACCTTTAGGTTTTTATCATTACCACATTAAAATCTGCATGGTCAGTAAGTCACATCATATTCCAGATTATGAGGTTTATTATGATCACATCTTATGGATACCGTAGTTAATCATTACCAAGTGTCATAATTACACATTTATACAAATATTACCAATCATCATTGTTCCTAGGTATCCATGTTAAATTGAGTATCACTCAACTCATCGAAACCCAAATGGGCGCACTTGATCACCCTATAAACATTCCAAGGGTGTTCCGGTGAGGGGACATCAAGCCCCGAGTCCTCACCAAATCGATTCCTGTACAGTGTGTTCTGGGACTTTCAACCCAAGGAAGCGTCATCACCTTCCCCCTATTTTTCCTTTTAGGGTATTCGTGCCCAAGGACGTAACCGTCGCCCTTTTTACATCTCACTATTCCTTTGTATTCAATTTATATTTATAGAGTCAATTTCCTAACCATGCTTCTCAATTTATAACATATGTCAAATCATTATATTTATCGCTATACAATATACATATTTTACAACATAAAACAATCAAATTTAATTTACCAAAACCTCACAAAAGATGAGTAATAGAATCCCTACCTTTCAAGCTTATCAACAATCTTTTAATCCTGGAATCAATTAACGTTAGCTCCATACTCCCTTGATCCTAAGGCGTGCATAAGGACAATTAAAACTAAAGCACAACATACAACTACGTTCATAAAATTTATTTTAATTTAATCTTAGAATTTCAAGAAATAACCACTGCCCATAGAGGTATTACAAAGTTTAACAATATAAATTTTCTGTCTAGGGCATATACACTTAGACTTCATACATATGCTCCAAAATAGCAACAAACATATACTTAGGTTTAAGAACGCAAATTTGAATAATCCTTTAGTATAAAAGAAAATTTATAAATGAAAGACTAAATTTGTTCATAAGATTCTAACCTCGGATTATGGTTAGTTGGAAGCTTGAAATGGCTTCAAAACAGGTTCCTTTATTTCGGTATGACTGAAATTCTTGCTCAAATGGAGGTGATGGTGGCTGATTTTTATGGCTGCCTTGAAGAAGTTCTCTAAATATTTTGCTTCAGCAAAGAAATGAGAAGAAGAGTGTGGGAACCGTGGAAGAGAAAGGAAGAAAAGATGAAGTCTTTGAAGAGAAGTGATAGAAACAATTATAGAGGAGACATGTTGAAGCATGTCACGGAGGAAATAAAGAAAATGAGGGTCAAGAGTAGTTGAAAAAGATATCCTTATGTCTCATCTAAAGACTTTAACACACATAATGCCAATATGACATTTTTGAGATTTATTAGAAGTTCTAAGGCTTTTTAGTAATCATACTAAATAAATATAGGAGAATTTTAGAAAATTTAAAAATAGATAAAAATAAATATTATAAAATAAATTTAAATGAAGCAATTTTTTTTTATACATTAAAAATTAATTTAATTACCTCAATACCCGTTAGAAGAATAACGGGTGTCACAGCTCTACCCCCCTTAAAGAAATTTCGTCCTCGAAATTTCAATTCTAGCAATACTAGTAAAAATTATGATTCCACTATGATTCCAATTCTGAGTCTAAACCGTTAATGTTGTTTGTCCTCCAAATTTAGGTTATCGTATCTCCACTTTTTTACTTGCATAATAAATCTTACTCCTAAATCCCTCAATAAGAGTATTTCTGACAAGTTTCAACTTATAACACCATATAATAGTCTAAGAATCTGATCAGGCATACATATTGACCATATCATGATTCCGGTCCTTCATTGTCCATGGACTGTGATTTACAATCACATTTAAGGAGATTGCCAGAGAAATTTGATATACTTCATCTTTAGGTTCCTTTTCCTTTTTGAGTAAGGAAAAGTCAAATATATTTGATTTCATACCTCAACTAATAAACTAAAACATAATCATAAAACATATATCACAAACACTTATATTCAAAACCATACATTAAACTTATTCATAGAGATATTAAACGGAATCTCAGAGTTGCAGACAAACCCGACATATTTTTCATTAAACAGCTATCCTCATGACACAAACATTCAACCCAAATAATATACTCATATTTCATATGGAATATCCCCATAACTGACTCTGGTACTTCCACATAATATTAACAGAATATTACACATTACAAACATGATACGGATACGTTTCGAGAGTACAAGGCACTCCGTATACCAGCTATCCATATCATGCATGCTTATAGGATACAAAAACATCGATAAACAAAAGATCGGACCTTAAGAAGGATGCGTTTCGAGAGCATCAAGTACTCCGTATCCAGCCATCCCGGTATTAGGCTCAATGAATCTAAAAGATTGAACAACGACGTACCACAAGAAACACAGAATACAAGGTAAACGGTTATTCGTAACACACGAAATACGGACATACATGCCTACATGCCAAAGATAAAACAAAAAGATTACAGATGGAGATTCAAATCAATTGGCCGCTCCCGGCTTTCCCTTTCCCATTCAAGCTTGGATGTTGCAGTGTCGGATTCTGGATGTATGATTTGCATTTTATCTATCAATTCCTCAGCTGTTGAAGCAGTAACAAAGATTTGTCTCTCCGATTCTGTAGTGATGTTTTCTTCCACAGCGTAATCTAGAAATTTCAAAAGACCGTCATAAAAACCCTTTACGTTCAGCAGACCCAAAGGTTTGGAATAAAAGCCCAACAATTGCCCACAAGCAACTATAAATATTTCCTCAAGAGTACCTAGACCACCAGGTAATGCTATAAAAGCATCGGAATTATAGATTATGTCTTTAAAATTTTTAGGGATACTCCTGACTCCTTCTCCCTTACCTATGGTTTCCTTACAAAGGTTTCCTTCAACTGGAATATGAGGCCAAATTCTTACATCAGTAGCGTCGCTAGACTTAGCTGCTAGTGCCATATTTACCATCATTTTTATACTACCACCCCCATAGATTATGTTAATCTTCTTGCGTGCTAGGACTTGCCCTAAGTGATTTGCAGCTTCTAAATAAGCTTTATCTTTTCCAAGGCTGGAACCACAAAAGACACAGACATTCTTTATTTTCTTCGTGGACTGGGAGGTAGACATATTTGGTTTATAGAAGTGGTTGCTTAATGTCTGCTCCACTTAGACTTCGGGTTCTACATGAGATTTTAAAGATGAGAAATATACAAAAAAGGCTAAAGAGATAGACAAGTAGGTAATGAAAAGGTAATCCAAAGATTTAAACAAAATCTTGTGCGGATAAGAAAGTAAGATAAGGTGATTGATAGTTTACAGAAAATTTGATTCACTTTTTGAAAAAGATTAAACTCTAATTGTATAACTTTTGACAATTGAGAACAATTCGATAGAAGACCCTCATGACACAACTGTAGACTTTTTGACAAATATACACCAAGTCTAGAAATTTAATATAAACGACAAATACTGTAGAACTTTTGAAATTTGAGACACAAATCTTGAAATATCTGGACAAGCTTTTCAAAATTCAAACATATTACTGTACCGTATGTAACGTGTCTGATAAGATAATATATTTTATTATATATATATTTAAGAAAATCATAAATTAAATAAGATATTAACACTTACTGTATCAATCTAATAATCACAATTATTTCAAACACAAAAGCAAATATTCTGAGTAAAAGAAAAACACAAACTGTTGAACATCAGCTAAAACTGCTTCAAATAAGTAAAGACTAAATAACCTTTATAGTGCGATGACTTATTCCCCATCCAGTTTTCTTATGGCTTGGCAAACAGGATCTAGAAATACCATATTCCTGAGGCGTTGTCTTTCTGTATAAAATTTAGGCCAGAGTTTAAAATAGCTCCTTGAACATATCCACTAGGGTGACCGTGGAGAGGAGGATGGATGCTATCCAAGTTCTCCTTTGAAAGTCCATCCCTACAAAACCTTATTTTATCCTCTCTATTCGTAGACATATAACCAGGTGAAGTACATTTACCGTTACAATTTTGTCTTCCACATTTGTTACAAGTGACCACGATGGCACGAGCTCTTCTTTTCATTGCACTACGACTGGTACCTGTTCCTGGTAAACCGACATCTTGACTAAAGTCACTCGGACGGATTTTCCCCTCTATCAACATTCTCACATCACAAGGGATGCCAAAATGCATAAGAATCCACAACCGAGTAATTCTAGCCTTGTATTTCTTTCTAAGAATCTTTTGGGAGAGTGATGGGAAATACTTTCTCATGTGTTGGTACTTTGGGTCCATGATGAGATGAAAGAAGAGTAAATAGAAAGGAAAAATTAAGATAGTAAATTGCAGAATCCTAGAATTCCTTCTTCTTTTAGAAGAAAAGAAGAATTTTTAATGAAAAAGAAGAGGATTTGCGATTTAAAGAGAAAATAACAAATTAAGAGAGAAAAAGTGAACTCGGAGAAATAAGCTCCTATGCACAGTAAACGTATTTGTAAACAATGATTAAACCACTGTATATGACACGTATAGAGACCACGTGGGAGAGACAGTGTGAATCAAACTGATTTAAGATTTGAACTAGGCCCAAATGTTCTAAGTTGAAAATGGTCAGGTTGTTTCGGGCCTTAACACATTTGGAACGAGTTAAATAACAAACATAAAATTGAAAACCAATTTGTATAAATCTTAAACCCAATTTAAAGCCCACTATAGATAAAGTTAACTATGAACAACAAATCTAATTTAACGACAACAAGGATCTTCCTGAATGATATTTAAAATCATTTCATAACAACATAATCTTCCAGCAACTCAAATAATTTTGTTTTAATCAAAACCTTATTGAACAATACATACACCCATATGTTATTCATAATACTTAACATCTATCAATGGATTCATCATCATTACTACCAAAGGTTTAGAATGCGACTAACCTTGAAATCAATACGATTTACGTCTTTCAACGTAGACCATATCAATGAACAAAGACACTAGATGTTACTACTTAAGAACATCTACAATCCCCACAATTCTACTCATACAATATATAATTTCCTCATATAACAAAACCTTAGGTAACCAAAAGATTCACTGATACACTTAAATACAATGTACGTAACAAAATATTCCAATTTTGAGATTCATGCATTCTAGACTTTACACAGTCTCAACAGACCAAAAGTCTAACACTTATCTCTCTCATGATTCAATACCATGATTTCCAACTTATATCATATTCCTCAAATAAATAGAACTTTTAAGAAAAGATATTGACACTTATGTGCTCCATCGAATCCACACATAATCATTACTTAGGTTTGAATCAATTACGAAAAATTTGACATATCTACGTCAAACTTTAAAATCAATAAATCAAGCCTTATATTTCTTATTGTTTTTCACGAGACAAAATACTTTTAAATCCTCGTATCTACACGAATTTCTCATCGTTTATACGAATTAGATATGCTTATAGGTCCAAATATTATACGAATCTCTCATAAGCATTCTACTTATAAACTCATTCCATATAATTATCATTCCCTTATAACTATTAATACTTTCCTTCTATATAATTATTGTACTCATATAACTATTGATATTTTCATTCTATGGCCTTTCCATGTTACATCCTTCTAGACTGTATAAATCAATGTGAAGGTTCATTTTGATGATGACAATAAAAATTCAGCTTCAAAACCATCTCAAAAATATTTTTTAAAGTGGTGCTACACTCCCTAGGTTAACCGAACCTAGGCTCTGATACCAAAAATTCTGTAACGCCCCTATATGGGGGTTAACAGTTTTTAATGAGATAAAATAAAAATAAATAATAAAAGTAAAACCTTAAAAATAAAATTTGCCCGGGACTTAAATGAAAACTCTCAACTCAAAAATAAAAATATAAACGATAAATAAACCACAGTTTTAATGTAGCACCTTAAATTTAATAATATAAACTGTTGTCATCATCATTTTAACCCTCAACACATTGTAATACAGTCACAGAAAGTAACAATTGATGCTTACATTATCATGAAGAACATTCTCAACAATTGAAGCAGTCCCAATGTAATATAGCTACATCACTTCCTCAACTATATTTCTCGTAGCCACCTCACACTTAGTGAGTCCTGAAAAGATAAAAATATAAGGGTATGAGCAACACTATGCTCAGTAGAGAAAGCCATTACTCACCTTTAGGTTTTTATCATTACCACATTAAAATCTGCATGGTCAGTAAGTCACATCATATTCCAGATTATGAGGTTTATTATGATCACATCTTATGGATACCGTAGTTAATCATTACCAAGTGTCATAATTACACATTTATACAAATATTACCAATCATCATTGTTCCTAGGTATCCATGTTAAATTGAGTATCACTCAACTCATCGAAACCCAAATGGGCGCACTTGATCACCCTATAAACATTCCAAGGGTGTTCCGGTGAGGGGACATCAAGCCCCGAGTCCTCACCAAATCGATTCCTGTACAGTGTGTTCTGGGACTTTCAACCCAAGGAAGCGTCATCACCTTCCCCCTATTTTTTCTTTTAGGGTATTCGTGCCCAAGGACGTAACCGTCGCCCTTTTTACATCTCACTATTCCTTTGTATTCAATTTATATTTATAGAGTCAATTTCCTAACCATGCTTCTCAATTTATAACATATGTCAAATCATTATATTTATCGCTATACAATATACATATTTTACAACATAAAACAATCAAATTTAATTTACCAAAACCTCACAAAAGATGAGTAATAGAATCCCTACCTTTCAAGCTTATCAACAATCTTTTAATCCTGGAATCAGTTAACGTTAGCTCCATACTCCCTTGATCCTAAGGCGTGCATAAGGACAATTAAAACTAAAGCACAACATACAACTACGTTCATAAAATTTATTTTAATTTAATCTTAGAATTTCAAGAAATAACCACTGCCCATAGAGGTATTACAAAGTTTAACAATATAAATTTTCTGTCTAGGGCATATACACTTAGACTTCATACATATGCTCCAAAATAGCAACAAACATATACTTAGGTTTAAGAACGCAAATTTGAATAATCCTTTAGTATAAAAGAAAATTTATAAATGAAAGACTAAATTTGTTCATAAGATTCTAACCTCGGATTATGGTTAGTTGGAAGCTTGAAATGGCTTCAAAACAGGTTCCTTTATTTCGGTATGACTGAAATTCTTGCTCAAATGGAGGTGATGGTGGCTGATTTTTATGGCTGCCTTGAAGAAGTTCTCTAAATATTTTGCTTCAGCAAAGAAATGAGAAGAAGAGTGTGGGAACCGTGGAAGAGAAAGGAAGAAAAGATGAAGTCTTTGAAGAGAAGTGATAGAAACAATTATAGAGGAGACATGTTGAAGCATGTCACGGAGGAAATAAAGAAAATGAGGGTCAAGAGTAGTTGAAAAAGATATCCTTATGTCTCATCTAAAGACTTTAACACACATAATGCCAATATGACATTTTTGAGATTTATTAGAAGTTCTAAGGCTTTTTAGTAATCATACTAAATAAATATAGGAGAATTTTAGAAAATTTAAAAATAGATAAAAATAAATATTATAAAATAAATTTAAATGAAGCAATTTTTTTTTATACATTAAAAATTAATTTAATTACCTCAATACCCGTTAGAAGAATAACGGGTGTCACATTTCCCTTATGAACTGTGGCCCGAGATCAAGGTGCTCTTCCTTTTCAGCCTAAAATAAAGGAGATCTATAAGGCCTATCATACAAAGCTTATATCGAGCCATCCAATACTTGTCTGGTAATTGTTGTATACAAACTCAACATATGGTAACTGTGTGGCCTAATTAGTTCCAAAGTCTAACACACAAGCACGAAGCATATCTTCAAGGATCTGAATGACATATTCCGATAGCCTTGTTTGAGGATGAAAAAGCAATACTGAAACTCAGTTAAGTCCCCAGGCTTTCTGTAACTCTTTCTAGAACTTAGATGTGAAGCATGTATTTCTATCGGAGACTATTTACATAGGTAGACCATACAATGTCACTGTCTTCTCTATGTATAATTGACATAGCTTGGAGAAATTATAGCTCGTTCTGATTGGAATAAAGTGGGTTGTTTTTGTTAAACTATCCACAATTACCCAAAGGGCATCAAGTCTTATTTGAGTTCTGCGAAATCCAGTAACAAAATCCATCGTCACATAGTCCCACTTCCATTCTGGAATATGCAAGCTCTTCAACTCACCTCCAGGTTTTTAATGTTCTGCTTTGACTTGTTGACATGTCATGCACTTGAGACAAAATTCGCAACGTCATGCTTCATTCCTTGCCACCAATACTGTCACTTCAAATCCATATACATCTTAGAGCTTCCAGGATGAATGGAAAAATTTGGAGCAGTGCACTTCATCCAGCACTGCGTGTTGAAGATAAGGTTCTTCTAGCATAACCAATCCCCATTTGTAAAGCAAACATCCTTCCAATTCTAACTTCCATCTATCCAATTGTTCATCACTCTGTGTCTATTCCTATATCATACGTAATCCTTCATCATGCTATTGTCCTTGTTTTACTTGTTGGATCAACGTAGAGGTAGCTATCATGTTGAACACGAAGGCCCTCTTATTATCTTCATAATACTGCAAGTCAAAGTCGATGATGGTGGTTGTTTGCCTCTAGTCTTCCAATGCTAAGATGGCTATAAGCTCGTTATTCTTATGACTCAAAGCATTCACTACTGCATTTGTTTTACTAGGGTGATATTGAATACTAAAGTCATAATCCACCATGTACTTGGCCCATTTTCGTTGTCTTAGGTTGAGATCCTTCTGAGTAAATAAATACTTCAAACTTTGATGATTGATGTAGACCTCAAATCTTGTGCCACATAGATAACATCTCCAAATCTTAAGCATGAAGATCACAGTAGCTAACTCGAGATCATGTGTAGGATAATTCCTCTCGTAGGGTTTCAATTGTTGCGAAGCATAGGCAACTACTCAACCATATTGCATCAGTACATAGCCCAATCCATTTCCCAAGTCATCAGTGTACATAGTGTAAGGTTCCTTGTTATTAGGAATAACGAGCACAGGTGCATTGGCAAGTCTTTGCTTCAATTCCACAAATGCTTCCTCACATTTATCGTGCTATAAGAACTTGACATTCTTCTTGGTAAGTCTCATTAGCGAAGAGGCAATTCTTGAAAAGTTCTCCACAAAACGTCAATAATACCTAGTTAATCTGAGAAAACTTTGAATCTATAAAATGTTCTTTGGTCGCTCCCAATTTAACATAGCTTTAAATTTAGAGAAGTTCATCGATATGCCTTCAGCAGAGACAACATGTCCTAGGAACTTGACTTTCATCATCCAAAAGTCATACTTTTCCTTCTTTGCATATAACCCTTCCCTTAACATTTGTAGAACAATCCTCAAATGTTTAGCATGCTCTTCTTTGACTTTGGAATAGATCAAGATATCATCAATAGACACAATGACAAATTGATATAAGTAAGGACTAAAAACATGGTTCATTAAATCCATGAAGGCCAGTGGAGCGTTGGTTAACCTAAAAGGCATGACCAGAAATTCATAATGTTCGTAGTGAGTTTGGAACATCATCTTTAGAATGTCTTCTTCTTTTATCTTTAATTGATGATATCTCGACCGTAAATCAATCTTTGAAGAGTATCGAGACCCTCCCCACTGGTCGAACAATTTGCCAATTCAGGTAAGGGATACTTGTTCTTGACGGTTAATCGATTGAGCTGATGATAGTCAATGAAAAGTCTTGACCCATCATGCTTTTTCACGAAAAGCACTGGAGCTCCCCAAGGTGATGTGTTTGGCTGGATAAATCTTTTCTCCAGTTGCTTTCTTAACTCAACTTTCTTAGTAGGTGCCATCCAATACGAAGCGATGGAAACACGTGCTGCTCCTAAAATTAAGTCGAGGCAAACTCAATTTCTTTGCTCATCGGAAGTCTTGGCAGTTGGTTTGGAAAAATGTTCAAAAATTCATCCACCACTAGAGTATGGGAAGATAAATTACTCCTCTTTGATTCTCCTTTCTAAGCAAAGATCATCCCAAGACATATAAAATTATGTCATCCTCCAATACAATCTTTTAGTATAGGGATTGGCATCACTGTCCCTGTCTTAGCTTGGAAGTCGATGACTTGCTAGTTCCTGTAAATAAGGTGCCACATTTCCGATGACAATCTGCTATAGCCTGGCATCTAGCTAAATAGTCCATGCCTAAAATTATGTCAAACTCCAACATGGTTATTACATATAAGTCACTTGAGAGTCTGTGTTCTCCTATAACTAGACATACTGATTTATAAATCATGGAAACTTCAACTGTACCACTCATTGAAGTATTAAGGATTAAAGAGGAATCACAGGTTTCAATTTCTAATTATAATACTGAAGCAAACAATATAGATGTAAATGAATCGGTAGCGCCGATATCAAATAACACATGAGCCCATGAATGAGAGATGTGAATTATACTATTTACCATAAAATTGTTGGCTTGCTTTGTTTGTCCGGCAGTGGCTATAACAGCATAAGCCTGAGTTATTGCTTTTCCCTTTTCGTTGCTTCCTTTCCCCCAATTCCTTTGAGTACTGCTTACATTTTTATTTCTCTCAAAAAAGTATGGCCCTTGATTAGCAGAAGCCTGAGGAGTTGGTTGAAAGTTTTGACTTTGATGGAAACTTGAGCCTTAAGGTCACTACTAATAATTATACCTAGGTTGAACACCAGATTGGGTCACAGAAGCATGTGAGGCTGGCTAGCCATGTTGTGACGCCATTTGATTCTGAGTTCCTCCCTACATCGTGGAGTCGAAATGACTACCTTGAGGCCTCGGAGTAAAAGATGACTGTGCAAGGTGATTTGGGTAGTTTCTTCTTAAGTGTCCTATTTGTCTACATTTATGACAAGCGTATGGCTGGAAATGTCTACTACCTCAGGATTCACCACCAACACTCAAACTGCTATTCTATGATGCTTGTCGTTGTCACTTTTCCTTCTTGTTCATCATCCTTTGGTAGCCACTAGATCCTTTGTATTCCCCAAAGGAATTATTAAGCTCTGTCTCTGCACGCCGAGCAGCAACTACGAGGTCAAGAAACTTAGTCTATGAAGTTGCAGCTATCATTTGCTGATCCTTGGCCTTTTGTTTCTAAAATTTTCACATCTTGCCAAGGGATTTGACACTGCTCTAGGGTTATATCATGACAATTCTATGAATCAAGCTTGATATTCGACTACCATCATGTCATCCTAAACCAAATTATTAAATTCCCAGAGCATCGCTTTTCGGTGACTCTAGGGAACATATGTATTGTGAAATATCGTTTCGAATTGATTCAAGGTGAGATTTGGCACATCATAGTCATCTTTTTGAATATACCTCCACTCCTTAGCTTTAACTTTAAACACATATGTGGCAAAATTAACTTGGTATTTTTGTGGAATTCTTAGGGTGTTTGGCTTCTTCTTTACAACTTTTAGCCCTTGTTTAACCATGCCAAGGTTAGGTTCCCCTAACAATACAAGAGGTTTTGGTTTCATAAATTCCTTTAGTAGCGTCAAGTGATGTTGTTCAGGGTCTTGAGCCTCTACAGGTCATTATACATTCTATAGAGCTCAAAGGATTTTGGCCGAAATTACTCATTTCTAGAGCAACTGGTTGAGGATGTTTCGTCAGTCAAGGTTGCTCAACTTCTAAAGGTTGTGCAACTGGTTGTGGTTGTGTAGTAGGTTGGGTTCAATAAGTTATGACTATTCAGATGATTGAGGTTGACATCTTGGAGGCATGGTTTCTATTTGACTGCAGAAGTTTAACTAGGATTAGTACTAATGATGATGATATTAAAATTTAATACTTTGAAACCATATCAAAAAACTTATTTTTAAGGTGGTGCTACACCCCCTAGGTTAATTGAACTTAGGCTCTGATACCAAAATTTATAATGCTCCTATGTAGAGGCTAGTAGTATTTAGTAAATATAAATAAATTATTTTACATTATCTTTTCAAAACATTAAAACTTTGCCTATGGGTATTTGGAATAGAACAGAAAACAAGAACATATTTTAAATAACATTTGATAGTTTAGTGTAGCACAAAATATTAAAAATACAATCATCATCATTATACACGGGTTATGATCATTATACAATCATCATCATCATTATGCAAAATACATTCCACATGCCTTTTACTAGAGATGCAACAATAGGCCAGGGCCCGTGGGCCGGCTTGGGCCCGTCCTGCTATAATGATGGGCTGGGCTAACACGGCCTGACACTGTTCAAGGCACAACCTGATCCATAAATACTAGTGGGCTGGGCTGGGCCAACATATGTTGGCCTATGGGCCGGCCCGGCACGGCCTATGAAAAATCATGGGCAGGGTCAGGCCGGCCCGTTTAGGCCCATAATGGGCCAGCCCATACAGGCCCACAATGGCCAGCCCATTGAAGGCCCATTGGGCCCAATTATATATATATTTAGATATATTTTTCCATGTTCATTCACGGGTGAACATAGTTAAGTACGGCTTTCTCCAGTAAAAGGCCTCACACATCACATCATAGCATGTTTTTTTTTTTTTTGCTTGTAGGTATCTTTGCTTCTTCTAAGAAGCAAAGCTGAGACAAGGCCTCACATACCACGTTACAATAGGCCTAGCAAGCTTTTTTTCTTTTCTTTTTATTTTTTTTATTTTTTTCTTCTAAGCATACTTTGCTTTTGAAAAATAAAAGCAAGGTTTTGTCCTACTGGGTTTTCCTTGAAAGGTTTTTAATGAAGCAATCATAAATAAAATATCCCTTTTTATATTTCCCTTGACTATTTAAACTTTTATATTTGTTAACTTGTTTAAAAATTCAAAAATAAAAAAAAGTTAAAAAATTAAAAATTGCATGCTTAGATGGGTTGAACAATCTAAACCCATGATGGACCAAGATGGGCCGACACATTCAAGGCCTACGGCACGGCCCATTTAAAATTAGCCCACAGGCCGGGTCGGGCCAAGGTAATTCTAATATGGGCCAGCCCGGCCCGGCTTGCGTGGGCCTAAGGAGGACGGGCCAGCCCGGCCTGTTCTTGCATCACTAGTTTCCAATCAACAGATAATTAAGCACATCTAGTACTACAATCTAAGAATCTTATATGGTTAAGCGAATTACAAATAAAGCTAAAGAAATTTTGACACATCACAAGCAGCGTTGTTGTCTACTCCTCGTTGGATATGTTACATTGAACTCCACCTGGGAAGTAAAAATAATAAGAGAATGAGCATCGACATGCCCAACAGAAAAACATTATTCACCTTTAGGTTTTATTATTAACCACATATACCCGTATGGTTAGTTGTTTAATAATATCATTTATCTTATAACAAATCCATTATGTTCATATCTAGTAGATATCCTATATTAGACATTACCAAGTTCCATACATATGTGCATATTTGTTCATGATTTAATAATGTTTGTTGGTATCCACAACAAGGTTGAGACTCACATCACTCTTCTCAACGAAACCATGAAGGCGTGCTTGACAACTCCTATCAATCATTCTAAAGTTGTCGGGTAAGGGGACATCAACCCAAATTCTCATCAAGTCGATTTTTGTACTGTGTGTTCTGGGACTTTTAACCCAAGGGAGCCCCATCACCTTCCTTATTTACTTTTTAAGGTATTTATGCCCAAGGATATAACTGCCGCCATCTTCACGTCTTACCATTCCTTTCATATCTTTATTGATGTGTAAAGAGTTCGTACTTCCTAACCATCTTCTCAAATTATATCAACACATGTCAAATCAATTTAACCTTACTGTACATTACAGGATGAGTTCATTTTCTTGTGTCATAAGTGATATTCATTTATTAACAAAATAATATCTTTCAATATAAGGAACCAATTTTAATTAAACAAAACCTCACAAAAGATGAGTAATAGAATCTCTACCTCTTTGTAAATAATCCACTAATAACATTTAGCTTACAAAATTGAGATCATCAACGTAAGCTCCAAGTATTTTGTTATCCTAACACGTATAAAAATAACCATACTTTATATTCTCCATCTCTTAAATAAAAAAACCTAATTTGCAACACAAAACGATGAAAGATAGATAGATAGATTGGGATTGCGCGGTTGGCCTGCCGACTAACTGAGTTCAATTTGTTGATTGGCGAGTCAAGCCTGCTGCCCAGCTGAGTTTAGCCTACTGATTGGCCGATCCTACTGACAGTCTGGCCTACTAATTGATGAGTCTGGCTTGCCGATCTTGCCGATAGCGTCTGGCCTGCTGATGGATGAGGTTTGGCCTACCGACTGTCTGGCCTATCAATTGTCAAGATCAGCCTACCATCCGAGACTAGATTTGGAAAACTTCAGTTTCTCATTTTGAAAGATTTTTAGCTTCAAAACTCAATCCAATCTATTTTATCAAATCTCAGATCATGGAAGATGTACAAAAACTCTAGAATATTACATTTAACTGTATGTAAACCCCTTTTTTCTAACTTTTCATGCAAAAAACACATCTAAAATTATCACACTGATTTTTACAAAACTTCGCAAGAACATGATTTAAATATGAAAATCTTCAAACTTAAAACAATACAATCCTATTTGTAGGTATCTAAAGCTCAAAAACGTTGTATAGTTATTTTCAAACATCAAAACATACTTCTCACAAATTTTTTAATACAAAAAACAACTTTAAATTAAAATTTAAGTTTTAAAAATCTAACCTTAAAACTTAGCCCATAAGTATTATTTGATTTTAAAAACGTCCAAGCTTCTTTGATTAATGAGTTTGTGGGGGATTATTTTTGTAGATTTTACGAGAAAATGGCTTGAAGATATTTGTTTATTTTTGTGTCATCTCTCATTGTTGCAGATGTGGAGCCAAATCAAGTTGACAACCCAGCAAAAGGAAGGAAAAGGGAGAAAATCGCGTCCTCGAAGGCAGAGAGCAAGCGCCGCGGCTCTGGCAGAAGAGCGCCGCGGCGCCGGGATGAGGGCGCCTAGGCGCCATGTGGAGAGCGCCTAGGCGCCAGGTGAAGTGCGCCTAGGCGCAATGTGGCAAGCGCCTAGGCGCCAAGGGCTTTAAGCCTAGGCAACGTGGGGATGGCGCCTAGGCGCCAGGTGAAGAGCGCCTAGGCGCCGCAGGGGAGCGCCGCAGCGCTCGTTTCGAGCGCCGCGGCGCTGACGCGCTGTGCTGCGCGATGTTTTTTGAATCAGAGTCGAATTCAAAGGTCCCAAAAACGGGAAACCACTAGGGTTTCCCATTAGTTGCTATTTTCTCCTCCTTTGGTTATAAATAGACACAAGGTGGCTAGGGTTGTGTGTGTGAAAACTGTGTGTGAAAATTGTGAGTGGCATAATTTTGTGAGAGGCAAAAATTCTTGAGAGCTCCATCCTTGAGAGAGAGAGAAAAATTCCCATTGGGTGTTAGATAGAAGAGAGTTTTGGTAAGTACAATTTGTGAGTGTGAGAAACTGCTCTTGTAATCTGTAATCTCCTTCATCATAGTGGAATCTGCAAGCGGCAGAAACAGGACGTAGTCTCAAATTTGGACGAACCTGTATAAAAATTTGGTGTCTCTTTTTCTTCTTTTCTACTATTTATTTTCTGCAATTGTTCGTTCTTGCGATCCTTGGAATTAGGAGTTGCCTAATTCCCCAACAACTGGTATCAGAGCGGAGGTTTTGATCAAGAACGATGACTGGAGAAGAAGGCATGGCAGCCGGTATCACCAAATTTGATGGTTCAGATTTTTCCTACTGGAGGATGCAAGTTGAGGACTACCTATACAGCAGGAAACTGCACTTGCCCTTGGGTAATAAGCCCGAAGGCATGAAGGATGAGGAGTGGAGTCTCCTTGATAGACAGGTACTTGGTGTGATCCGTTTGACTTTGTCAAAGAACGTTGCCCACAACGTTGCGAAGGAGACCACTACAGCAGGGATGATGAAGGCTCTGTCAGAGATGTATGAGAAGCCCTCAGCCAATAACAAGGTACATCTCATGAAGAAGCTCTTTAATTTAAAGATGTCTGAAGGTGCCTCGGTGGTAGAGCACCTGAACAGTTTCAACACCGTTCTAAACCAATTGGTCTCGGTAGAGATTAAATTCGAAGATGAGATCAATGCTCTAATCCTTTTGGCCTCGTTACCGAATAGCTGGGAACCCATGAGGGTGGCCATTACAAATTCGCTTGGGAATGCCAAATTAAAGTTTGTTGATGTCAGAAATTCTATTCTGGCGGAAGAAGTTCGCAGGAAGGACTCAGGAGAAGCCTCTTCGTCGAATTCAGCCCTTAATGTTGATAATAGGGGCAGGAAACTTGATAGGCAATCCAACAGGGATAATGGCAGGAGAGGCAAGTCGAGGAATGGGAGAAGCAATTCAAGGAATGGAAGGACCATGGAGTGTTGGAACTGTGGGAAGACGGGCCACTTGAAAAAGAACTGCAGGGCTCCAAGGAAGAATGAAGACAAGACTAATGACGCAGCCAACGCCGCCACTGAAGAGCAACAGGATGCTTTAATCTTGTCTGTCGACAGTTCTTTTGATTCGTGGGTGATGGACTCAGGAGCATCATTCCACACCACAGCACACCGTCTTGTCCTGGAGAATTACGTTGCCGGAAATCATGGTAAGGTTTATCTCGCTGATGGAGAACCTTTGGATATAGTTGGCATTGGAGATGTCAGTTTAAAAATGCCTAATGGGTCGGTATGGAAGATTCATAAGGTGAGACATGTTCCTAAGTTAATGCGCAACTTGATTTCGGTGGGGCAACTGGATGATGATGGACATAAAGTAACCTTCAATTGTGGAGGTTGGAAAGTCACGAAAGGAGCGATGGTTATTGCTCGGGGACGCAAGGCTGGAACTCTCTACATGAACTCTAGTTGCAGAGATACCCTAGCAGTTGCTGATTCTGCTGCGAATACCGAGCTATGGCATTATAGGCTCGGTCACATGAGTGAGAAGGGTATGAAGGTGCTTCACTGCAAAGGAAAACTACCGGGTTTGAAAACTGTTGATCATAGTTTGTGTGAAGCCTGCATCTTTGGTAAACAGAAGAGAGTGAGTTTCTCAAAGATGGGTAGAGAGCCTAAGTCCAGGAGATTGGAGCTTGTTCACACAGATGTGTGGGGGCCTGCGCCGGTGACTTCCCTTGGTGGCGCAAACTACTATGTGACGTTCATTGATGACTCAAGCAGGAAGGTATGGGTTTACTTTCTGAAAAACAAATCTGATGTGTTCGATGCTTTCAAGAGATGGAAAGCCATGGTGGAGAACGAGACAGATTTGAAGGTGAAGTGCTTGCAGTCTGACAATGGGGGAGAGTACCTAGGTGAAGATTTCAGGCGGTACTGTGCTGAGAATGGGATAAAGATGAGGAAGACCATTCCAGGGAAACCACAACAGAATGGGGTAGCTGAGAGGATGAACAGGACTTTAAACGAGCGTGCTAGGAGCATGAGGTTGCATGCAGGGCTGCCAAAGATGTTTTGGGCTGAGGCAATTAACACAGCCGCTCATCTGATCAACAGAAGTCCATCCACACCGCTGAAGTTTAAGCTACCGGAAGAAGCCTGGAGCCACAAAAAGGTTGATCTCTCTTACTTGAGAGTGTTTGGTTGTGTTTCCTATGCACACATTGATTCTGCTGCTAGAAGTAAACTGGATGCCAAGTCAAAGAAGTGTTTTCTGGTTGGCTATGGCGGACTTGAGTTTGGTTATCGTCTCTGGGATGACCAAAGCCAGAAGATTATCAGGAGCAAGGATGTGATCTTCAACGAAGGTGTTCTGTACAAGGACAGAGACAGCACGGACTCTAGGGGTTCAGGTTTTGAAGATAAGAAGCCTGAGGTGATTCCATTGAAGGATCTGCCTGAAGTGGAGGTGCAAAATCCAGAGGTTGAAGACCAGGAAAACATAGCTCCAGAAGAAAACCAGAGGACTCCTGCCACACCAGTCAGGAGGTCTAGCAGGACCATTAGACCGCCGCAGAGATACTCCCCTACTCTGCATTACATTTTGTTGACCGACAAAGGTAAGTCAGAGAGCTTTGATGAAGCCGTGGAGGCTGGAGATTCGGTCAAGTGGGAGTTAGCCATGAGGGGCAAGTTGGATCGGACATGGCAACTGGCAAAGTTACCACAGGGTAAAAAGTCCTTGCACAACAAGAGGGTATACCGGGCAAAAGATAAAAGTGCTGGCAGCAAGCGGTATAAGGCAAGGTGGGTGGTAAAAGGATCCAGAGATATGCTCATTAAGACGGTTCCGATTGAGAAACTGAAGTTGTGCGCAACTTCAGTTGGACTTCTCCAAAAAGCATGAGAAGTCGTTGCCGCTGCAGTGGGAGACATGGTGAATTGATTAGTCTCCAAGTGGGAGATTGTTGCAGATGTGGAGCCAAATCAAGTTGACAACCCAGCAAAAGGAAGGAAAAGGGAGAAAATCGCGTCCTCGAAGGCAGAGAGCAAGCGCCGCGGCTCTGGCAGAAGAGCGCCGCGGCGCTGGGATGAGGGCACCTAGGCGCCATGTGGAGAGCGCCTAGGCGCCGCAGGGGAGCGCCGCAACGCTCGTTTCGAGCGCCGCGGCGCTGACGCGCTGTGCTGCGCGATGTTTTTTGAATCAGAGTCGAATTCAAAGGTCCCAAAAACGGGAAACCACTAGGGTTTCCCATTAGTTGCTATTTTCTCCTCCTTTGGTTATAAATAGACACAAGGTGGCTAGGGTTGTGTGTGTGAAAACTGTGTGTGAAAATTGTGAGTGGCATAATTTTGTGAGAGGCAAAAATTCTTGAGAGCTCCATCCTTGAGAGAGAGAGAAAAATTCCCATTGGGTGTTAGATAGAAGAGAGTTTTGGTAAGTACAATTTGTGAGTGTGAGAAACTGCTCTTGTAATCTGTAATCTCCTTCATCATAGTGGAATCTGCAAGCGGCAGAAACAGGACGTAGTCTCAAATTTGGACGAACCTGTATAAAAATTTGGTGTCTCTTTTTTTTCTTTTCTCCTATTTATTTTCTGCAATTGTTCGTTCTTGCGATCTTTAAAACTAGGAGTCGCTTAATTCCCCAACACTCATTTGTATTACCATGGGAGAAAGAAGAAAAAAAGAGAGAGAAAGAAAGTGAGGGGCTGGAAGCGTGTGAGCGGAAGTGACAAGAAAGGACAATTATGAAGGAGAAAAAGAGAGAAGGGGACAAGGCGGTGGTAAGCTCATGCTTCCTTTAAAGACCACGTAGCATCAAAAGGCATTTTCATAAAGAAGTAAAATAGTAAAGGCATTCTAGTTACTCAAAAAATTGAATTGTACACTTACCATATATCTTTCTCCAACATACACATTTTCCTGTCTAAGATGAACTAGTCTCCAAGACAAGATATTTAATGGATATACATTCTCGCCAGGCGCCAACTAGATATCTCTGGTCGAGTTTTAAAAGGTACAATTGCGTTGCGTCTACCTCGAAACATCATATCCTTTGAAAACGAAAAACACGTGTAGCATTGTTTGATGTCTAGAAAGTCCGCATGCTTTGATGCTTTAGCGTCAGAAAGCAAACACCAACTTTAATCCAAACAAATATCAAACACAAACCGCCAAAATTTTCTCCTCTAGTGGAGTTAACTCTGTCCTTTTCCACACAAGGTTCCCTATTCATCAATTACCAAGACTGTAATGATATTCTTCTTTTATTGACATCACACCTAGACGACGACTACTGCTGCTGCTTCAAAGTTCACAGAGAACATCAAGGGAGGCAGGAAGAAAAGCATGCATAGTTCCTTAGGCTACTCTTTGGCTGTTATGTTGAGTCTATTTTTAAACTTAAATAATATAAAATTTTTATATGTTATAATATAAAATAAAAATTTATAATAATATAAATTTTTTATATGTTATTAAAACTTATAATTTTATGAATGGTAAGTTTTTAAGCTGCGTACGAAAAGGACTTTTCATCAAGTTGTTAAAACCAGACTTCTTGTTTCGTCCCAGGGATTTTTTATTATTATTTTTTTTTGTGGGACTTAGACCCAACTTATGAGACGCCACGTGTACGGTTACTTTTGTTTGCGGTATGCCAGACAACCGGATGTGTCCCATTTTGTCTATTTTTGTTCTGTTTTCTTTTTGTTCTTTATTGTTGAGAAGGGTAATATTGTAATATGAGTAACTTGAAGTGAAGGGACAAAATTGACAATGACCCACATCCAGAATATTAAAAGTGAAGGGCATGATAGTAAAATGATTGTGGGGTTTCAACCATCTTAAGAAGATGAAGATGGGAGTAACCCAAAATCTTCAATATGCACCATTGCCGAGTAATTGAGGGACGTAATATTGGTTGTATTATTGCATGGCATGTCGTAGTTCTCTGTCTTAGTGATTAGATGCGAAATATGTCGTTTTTTGTAATATAAAAAAAATGTATCATGTTTTTTTTTTTAAAGAATATTTGTCTTAGATATTAGTATTTACCACTAACAGTCATTAACTAATTATAAAATCATTATTTTTTTTTGGCTAAATGTAAGTTATTGATAATAAATCTAGTACATTAGTCTTTTATCTCTAATCACTAACTAGTTCTCCTCTTTGAAGAGCAAGGAATAAGTTAAAAAAATCACCAACTAGTTCTAAAATCATTAGTTTTTGTTTTTGTTCAAAGTAAGTAAATAGTAGTAAGTCTAGTTCATTGGATTTCAGCATTCCTAATCAATATCTAGTTCTAAAATCATTATTAGTTTTTTTTTTTCCTAAAGCTCAGTTATTACTAGTAAGTCTAGTACATTAGTATTTAACACTGCTAATCACTAACTAGTTCTAAAATCATCAACAGTTTTATAAGGTAAGTCATTAGTAGTAAGTTTTAGTCAATTGTTCTTTACCATTCTTAATCACTGACTAGTTCTAAAATTACTAGTTTTGTTAGTATTAATCACTATTGATCACTAACTAATTCTAAAATCATTAATATATATATTTTTGTTAAAGGTAAGTCATTAGTAGCAAGGCTAAGTTCATTGGTCTTTACAACTCATCATCCGTAACTAGTTTCAAAATTCATTATTTGTAAGTCTAATACAGTAGTCTTAATCACTTATAGTCACTAATTAGCTCTGAAATCATAATAACAATCAATCAGGAGTTGGTATAAAGTCATTAATAGTAATTCTAGTACATTAGTCATTTTTCTAATCATTTACTAGTTTTAAAATCAATAGTTGTAAGTCTAGTACACTAATAACGACCACTAATCGGTAATTAGCATAAAATCATTAGTACTAGGTCTAGTACACTAGTTTGGACCATTAATCACTGACTAGTTCTTAAGTCATTAGTATTTTTTTGTGCTAAGATGAAATCAACAGTGATAAGTCTAGTATATTTCTCTTGACCACTAATCAATAACTAGTTTTAAAATATTTAATAGCAAGTATAGTACATTAGCTTTACTACTAATCACTAATTATTGTAGTTTGTTTTATTTTTACTTATTTATTTTTTGCTAAAGGTGAAATCATCAATAGTAAGCCTACTAATGACTAATCAGTTCTAAAATCATTAGTAATTTTGTTTTATTGTTTTATTTTTTATATTTTGTTAAAGATAAAATCATTAATAGTAAGGCAAAAAAATTAGTCTTGATCACCAATCATTAATTAGTTCTAAAATTATTAATTTTCATTTTATTTTTTCTTTGCTATAGATAAAAATAATTAATACTAATTTTATATATTATTCTTTATCACTAATCCCAAAAGAAGGTAAAATCATTAATAGTTAGTACAGTAAACTAATTACTAACTAGTTCTAATCATTAATAGTAAGTAATTATGGGTCCGTTTGGTAAATGGATTCGAATTATGTTTATTTGGATTATTTTGATTTAAGTTGTGTGATTTGAATCAATGATTTGAATTGCTATCCGAATTGACATTTAGATGTGCATTTAAAGTTCTAATTTGAATATGGAATAAAATTGAAATTTGTGTTTGAAAAGCTAGTAAAAAAAGTTTTTGCTTTATTAAAAATTTAATAAAATCTTAATGTTCACGCTTCTAAAAAATATGCAATATAGATCTTAATTTATTCCTCTCTTTGTTAGCAACACAATAAAAAATGAATCATCTTAATCGAATAGTAGGGGTGAACGGCGGGCGGTTTGATGGTTTTTGGACAGGTACGGTGCGGTTTTTTTGGATGGCGGGTTGACTATTAACCAACCCGCAAACCGCCCACCACATGGCGGGGGTTTTGGTTTGGTTTTGGGTGGTTGCGGGCGGGTTGAGGCGGTTTAGACATATGCTATTGCCCAATGTAATTTTTTGGATCTTTTTTTTAGAAAGTGAAGAAAATTTGTAGAAAATATAAAATGATAATACATAAAGCATTCCCAACAAGTTTTATGCTTAAAGACAGTGACCATATTTAAAAGTACAAATTAAGAAACATAAGCATTCACTGCAACAAGAAACATCAACTACATATAAAGTGATGAACAAAGTCAAGAGTCCATAAAGATTAAAGCCTATTCACTGGGTTCGAAAATAATAGAATGCTATAAAT
Source organism: Artocarpus heterophyllus (assembly GCA_025403435.1). Taxonomy (NCBI): domain Eukaryota; kingdom Viridiplantae; phylum Streptophyta; class Magnoliopsida; order Rosales; family Moraceae; genus Artocarpus; species Artocarpus heterophyllus. Next base: position 12,737,739 of record CM046351.1, read on the forward strand.
GAAATGATGAACAAAGTCAAGTGTTCTTTTTTTTTTAGTACTTTTTCTACTAACTTACTTGATTTGAATTTTGATCACTTCACAAAATAATAGGAGAATTTTCAGTTTGTAATATGTCAAGAGGCAGCCGAGCCCATGCTTGAAGTGTTGGATTGTTCAATCATCTCTAAAATAAGAACAAAATCAAATAAATGATAAGTTTTTTTAAAAAAATATATAGGCGGACGGGTGCAGGTTGAACCCGCCCTCAAAAACTTAAAACCAAACCCACCAACCAGTGGGTTGCTAACGTAAACCCGCTTTTTTTGAGATGGACGGGCGTGGGCGCAGGCGGTTGGTGGGTGCGGGGCGGTTTTTGTACAGCCCTATCGAATATCAAATAAAGAAGTTATTATTTTTTTCCTTAAATATAGAAAAAAAAAAAGTTCAATTTTTACAGTAACAAAATCCTAGTCTAGGGATTAGAACTCTAAAAATTTAAATTTAAACGATTCATTTGATTTACATTTTTTTAAAAATAAATATATATTTAAAAGATTTTAATAGTTTAAATCCAAAAAATTCATTAAAATATACGAATCAAACTGTCTTTAATATTATACTTGTCTAGTAAGTGTCATCAATAACTAATACATTATTCCTTACCGTACATTTGTAATCGGTAGGGGTAAACAACGGGGGGTTTGGCGGTTTTTGGGCTGGTGCGGGTCGGTTTTTTTAAATGGCGGTTGGCGATTAACCAACCCACAAACCACCCGTGGAATGGCTGGCGGTTTCGGTTTGGGGGCGGGTGGGGTCTATACTAATGTACAATATAATTTTTTGAGCTCTTTTTTATTAAAAAAAGTGAAGAAATTTATAGAAAATATAAGATGATAATGTATAAAGCATTCCCAACAACAACCAAGTTTGACGCCCAAAGACAATGAATATATTAACAACAAATTAAGAAACATAATCATTTATTACAACAAAAAACATCAACTACAAATGAAGTGATGAATAAAGTCAAGAATTCTTGTTCTTTCATAAAACCTGTTCATTGAGTTCAAAAATAACATGATACTACAGATGAAAAGATGAACAAAGTCAAGTGTTCTTTTTCTTTTTAAAGGGTGAGGAGTGGGGGAGGTTTAGATTAAGATTTTTTTTAAAAAAAATTAGGCAGGCGGGTTCAACTCGAACCCACACCCTAAAATTTAAAACCGTACCCACATGCAACATATATAGGCGAACAGATTGAACCTACAGAGTCTTTTTTTTCAGACGGGCCAAGCGTGGGCACGGGCACGGGCCGCCTGCGGTTCCAGGGCAGTTTTTGTGCACCCTTAGTGATCGGTATCCAAAGTAATACATCATGAACACCATCATATTAAGGTGCAACTACTACAAACACGTGGCCCCTAGAATAAAGGAACCCCTATGGGGCCCATACCTTTAACTTCCCTCCTATGCCCCTAATCCACTATAGCCGTCGGATGAAATGGCAAAAATTAATATAACATCTTCTAGTTTGAATGTTCCTTAGAAGTGTTCCGCGTGTTAAGAAACCGTACGAGGACCCACCTCAATCTATTCAGTTGGACACTTTTCATAATTTAAATAATTTTGAAATGATGTCACAATTTTAAAACTTAATTTATCAGTATTTTTTTTTTATACCTTACCGCAAAATCTTCTTATATATTATTGTTCGATATTTATCAAAACAATATTGTGTTACACAATATTTCCAATATTCCTGTCACGCCCCGGAGTACGGGAGGTGACGTGGCGGAATATTTAGATTAATTAAAAGAGAGTTTAATTGAAAACCGAGAGTTTGAGAATCAAATTAAATAAAAATTAAGAAGATTTTCCACCACATTTGATAAAAGAATTTATAAATATTAAGCAAATAATAATAATTGAATAAAAACCGCGAATATGGGTTCCACAACCCACAACTTGTGCACACACATGGATCTGACAATATCACAAATACAATTACAGTCCAAGTATAAATGAAGTTAAAATCTTACATGCCTTGATTAATAAATACAGAATGTAAATAAATTCTCCTATTGCTCCTGAGTTCGGTCCGAAGAATCTTCTCCAAACCTAAATGGGAAACCACCTAGAGGGGGGGAATTTAAAACAGATAAAACATGAGCGAAAGGCTCAGTAGGACTAAGTTTTATAAAATAATTTAATGCAAAGAAACATAGCATTATCAGGAGTTATACAGAAAGAAACTTGAATAAATAAATAAATAAAGTGAGTAGAACCGTTCTGACACAGAACAGTCTACTCGTCAAATCAAAACACCAGTTTACATTTACCTAGGCAAACCATGATATCACCACCGTAGTGGCCCAGCTGAGTTTCGGGACCTGCCCCCAAGGTCGATCGCTACACGACCCGATCTCTGATATGGCATCATGCCCATATGTTTATTATCATTATCATTCAAAACCCAATTACCGAGTGTTGTCAATTACATTTATTATGAAATTCATTTCAGTTCACGGTATATTAAAATATAACCGATAAAACCATTTTCAAACAACCGTTGAAAACATTTTGGATAGAAATCCTTTTCAAAGCCAAATCATTTCAAAACCAGGCTACCAAAGAAATAGGATAGAAGTCCTACCTCAATACTCGTGCCGGTACCCCACACCGTAATCCTGGTCCGCTATACGTTAGCTCCACGGAACCACGAACGATCCTAGATACAAACTAAGTCAATCAATATCTAGTTCGAGACATTCTATGTTACTAAATCATTTCATGATGTCCTAGTGTGTCATTTGTATCATTAAAATCATCCTATAAGGTTGGGATTTAAATCAGGGTTCAAAACAGTGAAAACGGGTAAAAATCACAAAATTTTCCATGCCTCGGTCGGCCTGCCGGACGCCCTGCTTCGGCCTGCCGAACTGTACAGTTCGGCCTGCCGGAAACAAGGTTCGGCCTGCCGAACATTTCCCCAGATTCGGCCTGCCGGTCGGAAGAACACCGGCCTGCCGATCATCACTCCGGCCTGCCGAACTGGGAAAACCCAAAAATCCCAGCCACGGGTTTCTCGATCCCCAAAATCCAAATCTGAATTCCAACCTGTTTTTCTCAGTTCCCAGGCATGAAAAATAACTATAGTTGATAGAAAAACATTCTAAAACATGTTTGGAATCATTTAAACAACATTTGAACTCAAAATCTTCAAAAATCCGAAAATGAGAAAAAGAGGAGAAAAATGAAAATCTTGAATCCAATCCGTTTTTCTTCAATCTAGGCTTGGATTCTAGTTGTTCTAAGTTCATTTAACACAAATCCACGGTTTTCTAAGCTTAAACAAACTTAGATTTCAAAAACACACAAAATCGAAAATTTTGAAAAAAGTTTAGAAATTTCGAATCTAACCTCGAATCGAAGCTTCAATCCGCGTTCTCGGTCGCCGAATCACGTCCCCGAGCTTCCTCCTTGCTGTTCCGAAGCTTGGATTCGAATGGAAATCAAAAATTTTGAAAGAGATTGAGAGAGAGAGGGAACTGCCGAGAGAGAGAAGAGAGAGAGAGAGTGAAACGTGAATGAGGAGAGAGAGGGGAAGGAAGGAAATAAATAGAGAAAATCGGTGGGCGGTTTTACTGTACGAAAACCATGTGCCGCCCACGGTTTTGCAAAATGGAGTATTTTTAACATTTTACAAATTGTTGTGTTTTAAAACTCAAAACATCATTTTAAAACAATAAGAAATCCTTCGAATTCATTAATTTAACAAAACAACCAAAAATTCAAAAAAAATCCAACCAAATAGTCTAATAAATGTTAAAACTTTAATTATGGCACACTAATTCATCATTTATATTACACTTTAACATTAAATAAATTTCGGGACGTTACAGCTCTCCACCCCTAAAAGAAATTTCGTCCTCGAAATTTACAACTCATCTAAAAAACAAAACAAATGCGGCTACAGCTCCCGCATACTCGACTCTAACTCCCAAGTGGCTTCATCAACCCCGTGATGCTGCCACACGACCTTTACCAACGGTATCTCACGACGACGCAAGCTAATCACTTTCCGGTCGATAATCTGAATTGGCACTTCTTCGTACATCGTATCCTCCTGAACCTGCACATCGCGAAACGATACTATCTTATCCTGCCCAGGTGGACATTTCCTAAGCATCGACACATGAAACACATCGTGCATATGAGAAAGTTCGGGCAGAAGATCAAGCTGATAAGCGACCACACCAACACGCTGAGTGATCTCGAACGGCCCAATATACCTCGGCGCGAGCTTCCCACTCACTCCGAACCACATAGTTCCCTTACGAGGCGACACCCTCAAGAGAACAAAATCTCCAACCGCGAACTCTAAAGGTCTACGTCTCCTATCTGCGTAGCTCTTCTGCCGACTCTGAGCTGCTCTCAACCGATCCCGAATCACCGCGACTTTCTCGTTGCTATCACGAATCTCATCTGGCCCAAGAATAACTCTATCTTCCGGCTCGGCCCAACACACAGGTGACCAACACGGTCGCCCATACAATGCCTCAAATGGTGCCATACCGATACTCGCTTGATAACTGTTGTTGTACGCGAACTCCGCCAAATGCAAACATTGCTTCCAATTCCCGCCGAAGTCCAACGCACAAGCACGCAACATATCCTCGAGAACCTGAATAACCCGCTCAGACTGCCCATCAGTCTGAGGATGAAACGCCGTACTGAAGTTCAAATCCGTACCCAAAGCTTCCTGAAAACTCCTCCAGTACTTAGCATTAAACCTGGTATCTCGATCAGAGGTGATGGACAAAGGAACTCCATGCAACCTCACAATGTTCTGCATATACAACTCCCCGAGAATCTTCCTAGAACACGTCGACCTAAATGGAATGAAATGCGCCGATTTCGTCAACCTGTCGACTACAACCCAAACTGCATCATGCCGCTGCTCCGTCCTCGGCAAACCTGTGAGGAAATCCATCGTCACATACTCCCATTTCCACCCTGGAATAGGAAGCGGCTGAAGCTGACCTGCAGGCTTCTGATGCTCAGCTTTCACCTGGAGACACGTCGAAACACTTGGCCACGTACTCGCGAACATCTTTCTTCATGCCTCTCCACCAATAGTGCCTCTTCAAATCACGATACATCTTGGTGCTCCCCGGATGAATAGCGAACTGAGACCTATGAGCTTCATCTAGAACGGCTTTCGTCACCTCGGCGATAACTGGAACTGCAAGACGCTCCCGGAAGTACAACGATCCATCTGCATGCACGCTCCATTCCTCGAACTGCTCCCCGTTCTGAATCCGCGACCAAATCCCCTGCAAATGTCGATCCTGCCACTGACCTTGCTTCACCATCTGAACAAGAGCTGGAGTCGCTTCCACGTGATACAACAAAACTCGATCACCGTCTTCATGATACTGTAGCCGATACTCACTCACTGTCGCATCCCTGCTCCAGTCCTCAAAAATCAAACAAGCGAGAATCCCTGAAGACTTCCTGCTAAGCGCGTCCGCTACCACATTAGCTTTTCCGGGATGATACTGCAACGCGAAATCATAATCCTCCATGTACTCCACCCATCTGCGCTGCCTCAAGTTGAGATCCCTCTGAGTGAACAAATACCTCAAACTCTTGTGATCGGAGAAGACCTGAAACGATGCTCCATACAAGTAACATCTCCAAATCTTCAGCGCGTAGATCACCGCTGCAAGCTCTAAATCGTGAGTAGGATAATTCCGCTCGTGAGGTCGTAGCTGTCTCGATCCGTACGCAACCACACGTCCATGCTGCATCAACACGCATCCAAGTCCGCGCCCTGAAGCATCCGCATAAACCTCATACGGCTCGTCACTACTAGGAATAACTAATACTGGAGCTGAAGTCAACCGGTTCTTCAATTCCTGAAAAGCAGACTCACAATCTTCATCCCACTCAAACCTGACGTTTTTCTTGATCAACCTCGTCAACGGAGCTGCAATCTTCGAAAAATCCTTCACAAATTTCCTGTAATATCCAGCAAGACCTAAGAAGCTACGAATCTCCGCTACATTCCTTGGTTGTTCCCACTTTAATATAGCTTCAATCTTGGATGGATCCACTGAAATACCATGCTCCGAGATGACATGACCCAAAAACTTGACCTCGGTCAACCAAAACTCACACTTTTCCCTCTTAGCATACAACTGGTGCTCCCGCAAAGTCTGAAGCACGACCCGAAGATGCTGCTCATGCTCATTCCATGTCTTAGAATACACAAGAATATCATCGATGAACACGATCACAAACTGATCCAGATACGGCCTAAATACCCTGTTCATCAGATCCATAAAAGCTGCCGGAGCATTTGTCAACCCAAAAGACATAACCAGAAACTCGAAGTGCCCATACCGAGTCCTAAAAGCTGTCTTGGGAATATCTTCTTCCTTGATCCTGAGCTGATGATAACCTGAACGCAAATCAATCTTCGAGAAGTATCGCGAACCTCCCAACTGATCAAATAGCTCATCAATCCTAGGCAAAGGATACTTGTTCTTCACCGTAACACGATTCAGCTGCCGATAATCCACACATAACCTGAGAGTCCCATCGTGCTTCTTAGCGAACAAAACTGGTGCTCCCCACGGAGATGTGCTATTCCGAATATATCCTTTATCAGCAAGCTCCTGAAGTTGCCTCCTCAATTCCTTCATTTCTGCCGGCGCCATCCGATAAGGTGCCATAGAAATCGGTGATGTCCCTGGAAACAACTCGATACCAAACTCAATCTCCCGATGCGGTGGTAACCCTGATAACTCATCGGGGAAGACATCCTCAAACTCATCAACCACCGGAATCGCTACACTACTACTCGAAACATAGGGCTCGCAATCTAGATTGGCAAGAAAAGCAAAACAATCTAGATTCCTTCGCCCTCCTAGACATGACTTCATGAGACGCTCACTCATTAGCCAATCACCACCACCCTGGTAAGTGATCACCGTTCCCCTATCAGACACTAGGGTCACTTTTCTAAGTTGGCAGTCCACAACTGCACTATACCTGGACAACCAGTCCATCCCTAAAATCACATCATAGGAACTCATGGGGAGTACAATCAAATCACTTTTCAAAATCTCATCCCCAATCTTTATTTTACAAGATTTACACACACAATTTACACACGCCCGCCCCAAGGGAGAAGTTATAACTAGGGGTTCATTAAACTCTTCTACTTCTAATCCCAAGGCATGTACAAAAGAACTCGAAATGAGAGAATGAGAGGCACCGGTATCAAATAAAACGCGAGCTAAAGATCTGGAAACCAAAATCATACCATCGACAACCGCGTTACCAGTCTGAGAATCTGACCCTCCAGATACCATTGCATGAACCTGTACTGGCGCTTTTCCTTTTCCTCTACCGACATTACTGGGTCCTGGATTACTCGGCTGATGCTGTTGAGATGGAGACGACTGCACACTACCTGTACTCGGCGCTCTATACTGAGGAACACTACGCTGAAAATACTACGGCTGCTGCCCCCGTGCCGGATATGAGAATTGCTGAGGAGAAAACTGCGGATACTGCAACTGCGGGTACTGCGGAGGCGGAGGTAGGGTCTGAGGCTGAGGCTGAGACGAACGACTGGCATCCTCCCCGGTCTGCGATCCAAGACGAGCACTCCTGATCGGGCAATTCCTCTTGATGTGTCCGGGCTGCTGACAGAAATGACAATGAAAGCTGTAGGGGTTGCTGCGCCCGCTGCCAGACGAACTGCTGCTGCCACTGGTCGCACCGCCTTGCTTGCCTTTCCCCGGAGCTGGACGACTACTAATGCTCTTCCTACCACTCCTCTGCGGTCCTTCTGAAGCCTTGGCTCGGTCCTCACAATACTGCACATAATCATTCTCCACGGAGATCGCCGACGACACAAGCTCTCCGAAACCCCTAAGCCGTAGAGCAACCAACTGCCGCCGAATAGGAGCCTTGAGTCCTTCCTGAAACTTGATGCATTTCTCACGCTCCGATGCCACAGTTGATGGAGCAAACCTAGCCAACTCGTTAAATCTTGCCTCATACTCCCGAACTGAAAGATCACCCTGCTGCAATCTATAAAACTCAGCTGCCTTCTGGTCTCTATATCCCTGCGGAAAATACCGATCATAGAACAGCTCCTCGAACTTGTTCCAACCAATATCGCCACCGCGCTCCAGACGCTTAGTTTGTTTCCACCAGGTGTTGGCGCCACCCTCGAGCTTATACGCCGCGAATTCCACACGATACTCCTCAGGCACACCAAGGGTATCAAGATGCTTCAAGATCGAATCCAACCAATACTTAGCTAACTGCGGATCCCCATTGCCATCAAAAGTCGAAATAGACGCCCGCCAGAATTCCTTAAAGAAAGCATGCCGACTACCAACACTGGAGTCTTCCGGTCTAGTCCTGGCTGCCATCTGCCGGAAAGCCGCAAACATAGACCTCATCATGCTCTCATCATTTTCGAACTCGGCATCAGCAGTCGAACGACGTCTAGGTGCCATTCTCTCACTTCTGAAAACAAAATTTGGACTGTCAGAGGTATTTCATTGTCAAACCTATGTGTGCACAATTCCCAAGGTTCATAACCTTGAGCTCTGATACCATTCTGTCACGCCCCGGAGTACGGGAGGTGACGTGGCGGAATATTTAGATTAATTAAAAGAGAGTTAAATTGAAAACCGAGAGTTTGAGAATCAAATTAAATAAAAATTAAGAAGAATTTCCACCACATTTGATAAAAGAATTTATAAATATTAAGCAAATAATAATAATTGAATAAAAACCGCGAATATGGGTTCCACAACCCACAACTTGTGCACACACATGGATCTGACAATATCACAAATACAATTACAGTCCAAGTATAAATTAAGTTAAAATCTTACATGCCTTGATTAATAAATACAGAATGTAAATAAATTCTCCTATTGCTCCTGAGTTCGGTCCGAAGAATCTTCTCCAAACCTAAATGGGAAACCACCTAGAGGGGGGGAATTTAAAACAGATAAAACATGAGCGAAAGGCTCAGTAGGACTAAGTTTTATAAAATAATTTAATGCAAAGAAACATAGCATTATCAGGAGTTATACAGAAAGAAACTTGAATAAATAAATAAATAAAGTGAGTAGAACCGTTCTGACACAGAACAGTCTACTCGTCAAATCAAAACACCAGTTTACATTTACCTAGGCAAACCATGATATCACCACCGTAGTGGCCCAGCTGAGTTTCGGGACCTGCCCCCAAGGTCGATCGCTACACGACCCGATCTCTGATATGGCATCATGCCCATATGTTTATTATCATTATCATTCAAAACCCAATTACCGAGTGTTGTCAATTACATTTATTATGAAATTCATTTCAGTTCACGGTATATTAAAATATAACCGATAAAACCATTTTCAAACAACCGTTGAAAACATTTTGGATAGAAATCCTTTTCAAAGCCAAATCATTTCAAAACCAGGCTACCAAAGAAATAGGATAGAAGTCCTACCTCAATACTCGTGCCGGTACCCCACACCGTAATCCTGGTCCGCTATACGTTAGCTCCACGGAACCACGAACGATCCTAGATACAAACTAAGTCAATCAATATCTAGTTCGAGACATTCTATGTTACTAAATCATTTCATGATGTCCTAGTGTGTCATTTGTATCATTAAAATCATCCTATAAGGTTGGGATTTAAATCAGGGTTCAAAACAGTGAAAACGGGTAAAAATCACAAAATTTTCCATGCCTCGGTCGGCCTGCCGGACGCCCTGCTTCGGCCTGCCGAACTGTACAGTTCGGCCTGCCGGAAACAAGGTTCGGCCTGCCGAACATTTCCCCAGATTCGGCCTGCCGGTCGGAAGAACACCGGCCTGCCGATCATCACTCCGGCCTGCCGAACTGGGAAAACCCAAAAATCCCAGCCACGGGTTTCTCGATCCCCAAAATCCAAATCTGAATTCCAACCTGTTTTTCTCAATTCCCAGGCATGAAAAATAACTATAGTTGATAGAAAAACATTCTAAAACATGTTTGGAATCATTTAAACAACATTTGAACTCAAAATCCTCAAAAATCCGAAAATGAGAAAAAGAGGAGAAAAATGAAAATCTTGAATCCAATCCGTTTTTCTTCAATCTAGGCTTGGATTCTAGTTGTTCTAAGTTCATTTAACACAAATCCACGGTTTCCTAAGCTTAAACAAACTTAGATTTCAAAAACACACAAAATCGAAAATTTTGAAAAAAAGTTTAGAAATTTCGAATCTAACCTCGAATCGAAGCTTCAATCCGCGTTCTCGGTCGCCGAATCACGTCCCCGAGCTTCCTCCTTGCTGTTCCGAAGCTTGGATTCGAATGGAAATCAAAAATTTTGAAAGAGATTGAGAGAGAGAGGGAACTGCCGAGAGAGAGAAGAGAGAGAGAGAGTGAAACGTGAATGAGGAGAGAGAGGGGAAGGAAGGAAATAAATAGAGAAAATCGGTGGGCGGTTTTACTGTACGAAAACCATGTGCCGCCCACGGTTTTGCAAAATGGAGTATTTTTAACATTTTACAAATTGTTGTGTTTTAAAACTCAAAACATCATTTTAAAACAATAAGAAATCCTTCGAATTCATTAATTTAACAAAACAACCAAAAATTCAAAAAAAATCCAACCAAATAGTCTAATAAATGTTAAAACTTTAATTATGGCACACTAATTCATCATTTATATTACACTTTAACATTAAATAAATTTCGGGACGTTACAATTCCTTCCATCTCCACAGCCTTTTTGTTCATTTCTCAGCTCTCTTTGATCTCCCAATGGCTTCCACCACCAAAGAAATAGCCACAGAGATCCTCCCTGTCATCCGGGTCTACAAAGACGGCTCGGTCGACCGCCTCCTCGAGTCGCCGCTCGTCCCTCCGTCGCCTCACGGCGACCCCGAAACCGGTGTCTCCTCCAAGGACATCTCAATCTCCCTCAACCCTTCCATTTCCGCCCGCTTGTTCCTCCCTCCAAACCACCACCAAAACCGGCTCCTCCCCGTCCTCGTCTACGTCCACGGCGGCGGCTTCTGCTTCGAGTCCGCCTTCTCCTCCGACCACCACCGCTACCTCAACAGCCTCGTCTCTCAATCCAACGTCCTGACCGTCTCAGTGGAGTACAGGCTCGCTCCTGAGAACCCTCTTCCTATTGCTTATGATGATTGTTGGTATGCCCTCCAATGGGTTGCTTCTCACAATTCAAAACATCATGATCAAAACATGATCAATCTAGAGCCTTGGTTGACAGATCTTGGAGATTTTGAAAGAGTTTTTCTAGGAGGGGACAGTGCAGGAGCTAATATTGTGCATAACATGGCAATGAGAATTGGCAAAGAAGGTTTGAATAACGGGATTAAGATTGTTGGAGCTTTTCTTACTCATCCGTACTTTTTGGGTTCTCAACCTTTACTTGGATCATCAGAGCCTAATTGTGCTGAAGAGCTTGGCAAGAGCATACCCAGTTTAATGTGGGACTTGGTTTACCCTTGTGCACCCGGGGGTGTGGACAACCCGATTATCAACCCGGTGGGGCCCGGCGCGCCGAGCCTTGCGGGGCTCGGGTGCGGCGGCCGGCTGCTGGTTAGCGTGGCGGGGAAGGATCTGCTGAGGGAGAGGGGGAGGAGGTACTTTGAGGAAGTGAGAAGAAGCGGGTGGAAAGGGGAAGTGGAGCTTGTTGACGTGGAAGGAGAGGATCATGCTTTTCAGATTTTGTTTGGTGAGAGTGAGAATGCCAAGAGGTTGATCACACGCCTGGCTGAATTCCTCATGATCAACTGAAAATTTTAATATTGGATTATCGTTCCACTTTATGATTTTCTAATCCTGTTGTTCAATAGCTTTGGTTATACTTTTAGAATGTTTATCCGTGTATATAAAATAAAAACAGAGGTTTTTTTTTTAATCTTCTTTTATAGTAGGATTTTATTCTTGCATGTTTGTTTTAATTATTAAATTTTATCAAAATTATATTAAAATAATAATAAAAAATATAAGTATTGTTGATGCTTACCGTTGTCCGGCGTCGGATCAACACCCACGTGCGGCTGCGCACGGTCTGACCTCTCTTTGGGCTCGCCTCTGTCCGGAAGTGCTCACCTGCAAGAGGAGGGATGCTTCAGAGAAGATAGAGGGGTTAGTCAATAGACAAGGGCTCTCCGATGCTCAAGGCACGTATTGCTCGGCAGAGGTCGGCAGTTAGTTAGGTGTGAAGAAGAAGTCTCTCTCTAGAATGTCATAAATTCATCATATTTATAGGCCACCACTTAAATCGGATGTAAGATGGGTTTTGCCCACCACCCAGGTGTCACATCAAGGTGTGTCAGGCAGTAGGTAACAAGTGTCGCGCCCATCGCCCAATGGATTGGACTCTATCGGACGGCAACGTATCTGCCTTATGTTGGCCTATAATGGCGAGTAGCAGCCTATTTATGAGTAATATTGGCCCGACCCGAGCTACCGTACATACTGAGGTGGCAGCCTTCTTGGGGCGCAGCCTTAGATGCATGAGAGGCACATCGGGAAGAAGTATAAAGCATCGGGGGCCGACAACAAGCTTCCTGGAGTCTGCCGAGCTTAATAGCCGACCACCAAAGTTAAGGTCCTCGATGGTGGCGCCGAGCTTACCCTCAACAAGTATAATAAAAAAATATTTTATACAGATTTAATAATTAAAAACAGCTGACTATTGATAATGTATTTTTTCAAATCTTTTCCAAAAAAAAACTCTTTTTGATTTCTTTAATTAAAAAGTTCTCTTGAAATAATTGATTTTTTTTTTACTTTTTTTGGGGGCAAGTTTATTTTTCTCCACATAATGGTACGACTTTTGGCCGATTGTAGATGGTAATAATGTGTAGCGGATTAGAAAAATTACGGATTTTTAAAATAAGTTATAGATTTTGAAAATATTTAAAATAAATAGCACATTTAAGAGTGTAAATAGAAGTTATTTACGCTATAAATGTTATTTGTGCTGTAAATAAACAGCAAATAAATTATTTAGTTTTAAATTTACAAACGAGTACACTCTAAATAAAAAAAGTAAATAAATTTATTTACAGCATAAATTTGTTATTAACTATAAATAATTCTAAGAGCTGCTGCTCTTTACTACAAAAACTCTTCTTAATTACATCATCCATAATTTTGCCACTAAAATGACATTAAGCTCATACAAAATGGGTCCATTCTGCCATAAAACACATCGAGAAGCCACCAACCGTACAAAAATTTTTAAAAAAAATTTCAAGCCAAGTTGTTTGTTAAACTTGATTGTATTTGCTTGATTAAGTTATTCTACAAATTTTGAAGATAATATGATTCTGTATTTGAACATATTCTTCCAATTTAATTATCTTTTTTTGAGAGAAAAAAAGTGACGTACCATAACTTTTACATGTCTTCATTTTGTTCTTGTATTACAGCTTGTTTTTGTACCTTTGTCTATGTTATTTGTGGTGGAATTTTTATTGAATGCTATCTTTTAAAATTTATTTTTTATAAAAATTATACATGTTTAATACTTCATTTGGTGGGAGAGATGGGGAGGAAGAAATGCAGAAAGAGTTTAAGGAATAAAAAGTATGAAGGATGCAGAGGATTATATGAATCTTTTAAGGTTTTTGGTAGAAAGAAGAGAAAGTTGAAAAAATAGATAATAGTTATTTAATTAATTATTATATCGTCCACTTGTAAATTTATTAATAAAATTTTTAAAAGGTAAAAAGGTCTTTTAAAATTTAATGTTGGTAGGTTGCTTAAACCCTATAGTAAGTGGAGGGATCCAATTTGGTGGATTTGGAGAGTGACCACATCCCTCCATGTCTCATCCTCTTCTTCTTCGACTTTCTCCAGCCAAACAATGGATTATGTCTCTCCTCTCTCACTCCATCCCTCTCCATCCTTTCAATCAAATATAGAGTCATTTTTGCACAACTTAAACATATAATATGAATGATAGTAAAACATAATTTTTTAAAGTGTGGTATCAATAAAAACGGTTTTTGAAAAATATGGTATAACATATAAGTTTTCTTATTTTTGGGTGTCATAAATCCAAAATTCTAAAATCCTATACGACATAAATGCGCTTTTTTTTTGTTTTTGTTTTTGCTCCTAGCAATCCTCACAATTTATGAAAAAAAAAATCTGAAATCTCTATTTAGGGTCATTTAAAAAGGAGACAACAAAGATTTAATCCAAAATTAAGGATTCTGGTTTCAATTTCATCCTTCTATGTAGAAAAAATTAGGGTAAACGACATTATTACCTTTAAACAGTTATGAAAAATATCTTATAGATTTAAAAACATAAAAACTCCTTAAACAAACCACCAAATTTTAAAAAAAGATCTTACATGCTATGGCTTTTTTGAATGTTAGGATATTTTTTAAAGATTTTTCTCAAAAAGAAAAATATATTTTAGAAACAAATTCAGTCTAACAAGTGTATTTTTGTCTTACCTTTATGTTTTTTTTCTCCAAAAAGTTAAAACAAGTTTTTCAAATTCAAAAAATACTTTTATATTTTTTTAAAGTAAAAAAATAAATTTAAAAATAATTAAAATTAAGAGATATGGTTATATAATTAAGCCAATTTTCTATCCGATAAAGAGGCATATGATATTTCGGCCTTTATTTTAAAGGCCCAAAAAGAGATAGTTTCATGTTGGCCCATTGATAAGGGTGACAAACAAACATTCTCATCATCGACCAAAAAACCTAATCATAGCAGTCCATCCTTCCCAAATCTTAACCTCTTGATCAATAACCCCAGTCTCTCTCCCTCTATGAGTCTCTCTCCTTTCTTACACAAAACCCAATCGCCAAAATCCTTGACCAAACCCCAACCATGGCGGCAGCCCCTTCAACCGAGTCCGTCTAGTGCTTTGGCCGGAAGAAGACGGTGGTGGCGATGACCTACTGCAACCGTGGCCGTGGCCTGATCAAGATCAACGGCTACCCAATCGAGCTTGTGGAGCTAGAGATCCTCCGTTTCAAGGCCTACGAGCCGATCCTCCTCCTCGGACACCACCGCTTCACCGGTGTCAACATTGTGACGACCCGCCTCTTCGGGCAGTCACTTTACTTACTTAGTACATCATTACTTAAATAGTAATTTACTTACTTAGTAAGAAAAATACTAAATAAATTTTTTTCTTTAAACAAACGTACTTAAAAACTGTTGCGATCTCTGTCACATTTCAAGTTGAGATCTCGCTCAACACTTGACTTTAAAATCATTTCAAATCGTTTCTTAAAACTTAATAAGAAACATTTACTAAATCATAACTTAAAACTTCACTTTATAATTTTATAGAAACATTTCGTGCAATGTATCTCAAAACTTTTGAAAACATTTCTTAAAACTCTGATTTTCTTAAAACTTTAAAAACACTATATTAAATAGTAGAAAATATTTCTTTTGAATAACGGAAACTTGCTATGGTGATATCCATACCCAAATCTTCGCATCTATCCTCCGCAGCACTCAGCTCTTCGAACGGGTCCTACTGGTCGCCCACAAAACTTACTACAGCATGAAGAAACTTTTAATGAGCTTTCGCTCAGTAAGTTCAAACATAAGCTCACAAATCATTTAAACATGCTTTAAAAACTCTTCTCATAAATACCTTTCTTTTAAAACATTTTGCATAAACGTTTTTCATAAAACATTTCTGTAACGTTTTTCATAAAACATCCTTTATAAACCTTTTCTTGAGAACATAAAAATGTTTTTTTTTTCACAAACATTTTATGTAAAACATTTCTCAGAATGTTTTTCATGGCATAACAGATAACATTTTATAATAAGGAATACAAGCAAAGTTAACATGCATGATTCCGTTTATGCTCAATTATGAGCATTTTATGACCATTCTATAAACTTAAACATTCATTTCTTTCTTAACCTTTATCTTTGTTCCTTAACTTTCCTTATCTTACTTTAACTTTCTATCCTTATTCTTTATCTTTTCTTATCTTACTTTAACTTTCCTTATTTTACTTTAATGTTCGTACCAACATCATTAATCATGAGATCATAAACATGATGCTTTCCTTGCGGAAGACTTAAGACCATCAAACATCGAGGTCATATACCTCACATCTAGGAGGTTAAACTTTAACTTTACTTTCATTACCTCACAACAAGGAGGCTAGTACAATACTTTCTTTTTATCTTTGCGTTACCTTCTTATTAAATAGTGTGAGCATATCAAATGCAATCACATCATATGCAAACAAACTTGCAAATCATAGCTTGTACTGTAAAATCTATTGCATAACAAATGCAACATAAAACGTAAATACATTTTACAAACTATAACTTGTATTCTAAAACTTATTGCATAACAAATGCAACTTATTGCATAACAAATGCAACATATAACGCAATCATATTTTGTAAATCATAACTTTTATTCTAAAACTTATTGCATAACAAATGCAACTTATTGCATAACCAATGCATCATAAAACCTATAACTTAAACTATAAAATATTATGCATTATCAAAATGCAAAACATACTTTAAATACTTTGAAAATCATAACTTGAACTTTTTAAAAACATTATGCATATCAATATGCAAATAGACTTTAAACATAACAGTTGCAATTTCATTACAAATCTTGCTTTGCATCTTTGAAACTTTTTACATAATAAATGCAAACATACTTTAAAAGAAACCTGCATAATAATTGCAAACTCGATTATAAACGTATATGTAAGAATTTGAAACCTATTTACTTCATGCTGTAGGTGAAGTCTGAACTTACATGGACTTTACTCTAACGTTCTCCTTTCTGTTCCTATCTCGTTCCTTTTCCTTCTATTAGTCGACTTCTGTGTCCTGATCATACGACAGTTGACTCATTAATTAACTTTATTTTTATTAATCTACTCAATTGATAATAAAATGTAAACATTAATCATTCTTTCCTTTTAACTTGACTTGTATACTATCGATTTACGCTTCTCTTTACGTAATTTTGTAACCCATCGGGTTACCTTTGTTCCTAAGCGTCCCTTAGTTAAACTTCCCGTCTCACTAGCAGTTTCGTTACTTAATGCATTACGGAACATTTTTTGTTTAAGGAAGTTATACTACTTTGGAGTATTCGACTCCGCTTTGGCCGTTTTTAAAAAAATAACGATTTTACCCCTAACGGGTTTTTCGTCCATTTCGTAACTTTATAAAACTCATTGCTTAACTTTAACGTTTCATTACTTACATAATATAGAAAAATTTTCACTAAAGAATGTTTCCCAATATCGGGCGTTTTAGGTCCGTTTTGGCCTTTTTTGCAAAATGACTATTTTGTCCCTAATGTTTTTCTTTCCTTCTTTTCTTTGACTAAATTTTGAATCCCTTAAAACTCAACATCCTTAATTACTCACTACCTACAGTAGTGTAACAATTCTACATTTCTTGGTGAAAAATGTAGTTTTCACACGATTTTATGGTTTTAGCCTAAAATACAAAAATATTTACATTTTTGCCCCTAAAATGAAAAATGACCGATTCATACCATAACGCTTAGTTTTTCACAACGAATAAAACTTACAAAAGCACTATGGTAGAATTCCAAACATTTCATAATGTTTTCATTTCTTGAAATTTTATGCCTAAAATTTTGTAAAATTCATAACTTCTAAACCTGACAGAATTTTGAAAAACTGTCCACACTATCCTAATAATTTCGACAAGTTCTACAACTTTCATGTTGTAACTTTTTTGAAATTCCAATGTTTAAGGGGACTTTTTGGCTGATTTTTAAATCTGTCGAGAATTGTTTTTTTCTTTGCAATTTAGTCCCTTTTGAAATTTCACCAAAACCCTTACTTTCTTCTTTCCATCATCATCATCAACATATAACATAAAATAACCATGCCATAATGTCCACATTACATGCCATGGCTTAAACATTTCATCAAACACTTAATATGCATATAAAACACAAACTTTAACTTAATTAAAAAGATTAGGATTTTCCCTAATTCATGCGAGGTGCTTGTCTTCACTTTTCCTTGCTTGAAACCCTTCAAAGCTCCCTTGATATCAAGCCCATACCTCATCATAAAAATCCATCAAAACTTGAACAAAAACCCTAGTATACCAAAGGGAAAAGTTTTGAGTTTTACCTTAAAACTCCTTAATCTTCCTCTAGAATTATTAACCTTGCTTCCTTAGATGATTGAAGACCAAAATCACCAAAGTTTGAGTGAAAGAGGCATAAGAGAGGAATCGGTTTTCCTCGGGATGCATATGAAGTTTTTCTTTCTTTTTTTCTTCCTTCCTTCCTTCCTTTCTTTCTTTCTTTCTTTCTTTCTTTCTTTCTTTCTTTCTTTCCTTCTTCCTTCCCTTTTTCACGTTCTCTTTCTTCTTTTTTTTTGTTCCAACATGGAGACCCATTTGATCTCTTATATCATGGATTAATTCAACCTTTCCTTTTTCTTTTTCTTTTTTTCCTTTTTTTTTTTTTTTTTACAAAAAGTGACGGTGAGTCACGTTAGTCATAAATTAGGTTACTTTGGGTGGCCAAATGTGATTGGGCCACATTTCATGGTGTGATGGCCCAATCAAAATCTTCAAAGTATCCCACTAACTTTTTACATAGTCCAAGCTTATACTGACAGTATTTTTCCTATACTGTTGGTATTCTTTTTCATACAGTTCATGAGATCTCATAACCTCCAATACTTATCCACATCCATCACATAATGTAGTTCCAATATTAATAGGGTGTTTGGAAGGGTGGTGGAGAGCCACTTTTACTGTAGCATGTAAGAATTTTATACTGTAGCATATTTTTTTATGGTTACTGTAGCATGTGAGAGCTTTACACTGTTCATAACTGAGATTGTGGTGGGAACTGAGTGGTTCCCACCACTGCCAAATACCCTCTAAGTCACTTTGTACTATCCAAAATTATACTGACAGTATTTTTCTTATATTGTCGGTACATTTCTATATTGCTACAACATTCTTTATTCATCCATATTCTCTAAACAATATTATTCCTATACTGCTTTTACTTAAACATTACAATTTCTATACTGCATTGCTTTTGCAGTGTAATTTTCATATTACATAACTTTATCAGTGTACTTTCTTATATTGTGTTATTCTAATATTGTATAACTTTTTCATGTTATTATACAGTATTTTTCTCCTGAAACTGTATTTTCATCTTATATAATTCTTAACCTATTGTATTTTTAATGTAGTAAAAATGCTCGGGTGTTACAAACATGAGGGTCCGCGTCAAGGCCGGCAGGCACACCTCTTAGATTTACGCCATCCGCCAGAGCATCGCTAAGGCCCTCGTCGCCTTCTCCCTAGAAGTACGTCGACTAAGCAGAGCAAGAAGGAGATCACAGACATCCTCGTCAGGTATGATGGACTCTCCTCGTCGTCGATCCTCGTCGCTACGAGCCTAAGAAGTTCGGTGGTTGTGGCGCCAGGGCTAGGTTCCAAAACTCCTATCGTTGAAGAGAGAGAAACAAGAGAGACGAGAGAAAGAGAGAGAATTCGTTGTCGTTTTTTAATCTCTTTTTCACATCTTTATTAGATTAGAGGGTGTTTGGAAGGATGGTGGAAATCGTTGGTTAGAACCACTTTTACTGTAACATGTGAGAGCTATTGTAGCAATTTTTTTTATTGTTACTATAGCATGTGAAAGCTTTACACTGTTCATAACTGAGTTTGTAGTAGAAACCGTGGTTCCCACCACTCGGCCAAACAGCCGATAAGATACATTTTGCAATTTTGTTCTGGGTTTGAACAAAAATTTGGAATTTTTTTTTGTTTTTTTTTTAATGTATTCAATACTTTTTATTGTTTTTTGGATTAACCCCTTTTTGGGTTCTAGTTTACTCTAGTTTTTATGATTCATAATTGGATATGAATGATTTGTGAAACTCTTTATAGTTATTTTTTTAAAGAGGAAAAAGAATTGTTTTTGAGCTTTGAATTTTTTGTTTGATGATGCTCTTTTTTGTGATTATATTATATTTATGTGATCAAGTCCATTCTTTTGATGATTTCAAGATCATGGACAATGTTAATTGTTTGGCTAATTGTTAATTACAAAATTGTTGTTCTTTGATACCCTTTCATGGCTCAATTCAACATGGTTTTTTTTTCCTAGGAAAAATGTTTCAAGAGAGAGAATTTGATGTCGTTTTATTCTCCTTTTGTCTCTCTATATTTTTTGTGTTTTTTGCTAGGTTAAGATGAATTTTGCAATTTTGTTGTGAGTTTGAACAAAAATTTGAAATTTTTTTAATGCATTTAGTAATTTATGTTGTTTTTTGGATTATTGGTTTATTTACCAACCTTTTTTGGGCTCTGCTCTAGTTTCTCATCTTCATGCTTAAATATGAAACACTCTTTCTAGTTCTTTTTTTTAAGAAATAAATGATTCTTTTGTGGTTTGAATTTTTGGTTTTATAATGCTCTGTTTTGTGAGATTATACTTATGCTTTAAATTCCAATCCTTTGATGATTTCAAGATCATGGGCAATGTTACATGATTGGCTAATGATTATTATTATTATTATTATTATTATTATTATTTTGCTTTGAATATTTAATGGTTGCTTATCAACTGTTGTTCTTTGTTACCAATTTATGGGTCAATTCAACAAGGTATATTGTTTATTTAGGAAAATGAATACTTTTTTAATGATGAGCAAGCATGTTTGTTCTTCTTCTTGTATGCAAATTTCTAAATCAAATTCTTTTTAGATGCTGTTGAAGAAGTAGCAAAGTTAAAAGGTTTGTGATGTCCCTTATCATTAGTTGTCTAGAAATGCTGGTGAATTTGGTATAAAAGATGAAAGGAATATCACGACCAAAATATGTTTATTCTTATGCATTAATGCAAATTCCAAAATCAAATGCTTTTCAATCTGAAGTTTCAAATTTTTGATTAAGGGTTGATCCAAAAATAAATTTCTGACTATTTTGATGTCTTTTCATAATTTAATTTCAACTGCTTATCAAATGCTCACAATAGAATGTAGATTTTTTTTAAAAGATAATACAGAATTAGTATGTAGGAGTTTGAAATTTCGAAGCTTACTATATAAATATACTGCATTATACCAACAATTGCGCATTATTTTGCTGATTAGTTGCTAGCAAGAAACACTTTACCATAATTCATTTTTCATATGTTCGTGTCAATTAAAAAAAAAACTTTCAAAAGTAGATAAGTTGGCAACGTGGGTAATTATAATAGAAGGATTTTAATTTTTATGACATATTTACAAAGCATATTGTTAAAAAATAGATTGATGGTTTAAACATCGTCGATTGGGAAAAAATAAAAAATAAAAAGCAAAGATAATGCTAATTGATATAAAATGTTTAAAAAGTGTAGTTAGAATTAATGATTGAAATTAATTTTATTTAAAAACACTATAATTTATAGACATTTTATACTGTAATAATTTTATAATTTTTATTTAACATATGCTTTTTCCAATACGTTAGTCCAAACACCCTGATAGTTTTCGCCATTGAATGTTCGTATGAGTTTTTCAGGCCAAATTGAAAAGAATTTCCTCTTCCTGCATCTTCATCTTTGCTGGGCTTTTTTTTTTTTTTTTTTTCAGTCAACGATTTGCTAAAAACATGAATGGTCCATCTACTGACAAAGCCATGTAACTTTTTCTGAGAAAATAAACTACTTTGTTCGTCTGCATAAAAAAATGTTAAAATGATTATTGGCATGACGTTTGGTTCCGTGCGTTTCACTAGTTAATGCTTTGTATAATCAATACCTTTGATTCTCTATACTTATGTACTGGATCTTAATAATATGAAGTGCTATAAATACTTATTAAGACCACGTTTGGTTGCGTAAAGATGAGTAAAAGGAAAAGAAACAAGTGAACTATATTTGATCTGGTTTTGAAAGTGAACTGAATTATTATAAAAAGAAAAACAGAACAATGCTATCTTAACTCAAGTTTTTTTAGTTTATTTTGATTAGAGTATTCACTTCGAAATTTTTTGTCGTTTGTAAGTTTACCTTTGAACTTATAGTTTTAGCATGTTGGACTTTAAATTTAAACAAATAATGCAGTCTAATTAATAATTGGTGTGAACTGATAAAGGACAATTGGGATTGTAAATGCCAAAATAAAAATGCACTATTCAATTTGTCAGATTACAAAAAAATATATATTTTTTGTAAAGATTGTGGGACGTTTTTGTCCATGATCTAAGCTGTTAGACCACAATTACAATGAACTTTCAAATATGAGATCTCATTTGAGAATAAGTTGTTAAACACCAATAAGGGTACTAGTACAAAGAAGCTCTTTTGTCATTTTTTTTTCCTCCCAAAATACTTGGTAATTTGGTCCCATTTGGTTTCGTTCTCATAATTTTTAGCAATGTTTTCGCACATTTTTCGAGGTAAAAATTTTAAAAACACTCTCAGCACAATTCTAAAAAATTTATATTTTTAAAAACGAAAACATTTTCACCTATTTTAAAAGCAATACCAAACAGTTAATATCTTTAACGCATAAGAACTAGACATATAGATAGCTATACTTAAGAAGTGATAATCAACCTAATTTACATGGCAATTCTCATTTTTCAACCATATGTAGGTTTTTGCCATTTTGAATTTAAGTACGATAAAAATTGTCATTTTTCTTAAACACTGTTATTTTAACCGTTAGATTGCTTTTTTAACCATGTGATCTATGATTGGATACAACTCATTCTAATGCACTCTAAATTTTCAACATAAACATTTACAAAATCAAACTGTTAAAATTAATCCAACATCTAACACAACAATTTTTACTGTGGATAGAAAGTTTCTATCAAAAAAACATTGGGATATTTATCTTTTTATATGTTGTATTTTAAGTGTATTCAAACACTATACCTTTGGTTTTCGATCTCATCGAATTTATACCTTCATATTAGATTTAATACATAAATTTATACCTTATTTCAGTCAATAGTTGATTTTGACCTTTAAAATTATCAGATTATTCTTAAGTAAAATAAAGAATAATTAAAATTTTCAAAAAATAAAAAGAAAATAGAAACAAAAACACGCAAAACACCTATTTTTAAGGGTATTTATATATTTTTGAAGTCGAAAACTTTAATAGAAAGTTTTTTAAAATTTATAAAGTTATTTTATTTTTCAATTTGAGGGTATTTTGTACAATTTTTTAGGTCAAAATTAAATATTGATTGAGAAAAAGTATAAATTTGTGTATTAATCAAATCTAAAGGCATGCATTCGATGAGATCTAAAACCAAAAGTATAGTGTTTGAATAAATCTAAAATATAAAGTATAAAAAGGTAAATATCCCAAAAGCCTTCCTTAAGCCTCTGTTTGGTACAAAAGAAAATTGGATGGAAAGAAAATAGTGGAGAGATTTTGGGATGAAAATTTATAGATGAGGGTGTTTGGTAGGAAGAAATTTGGATAGAAAGGAAAATAAGATGGAAAAACTGCCAAGTATGTTCTATTATATTTTCTTCTATCAAAATTGAATGGATTATCAGATGAAAAGATTGTTAGTTATATAAACGAGACAAAATTACAAAATTATCCATAAAAATCAAATAGAAAAAATCTAGAAACTACTTTCTCTCTTATACTTCACGAATCTTTAGCACATTTCACGTTTTATTTCTTGACTGGTTTTCTCCCTTGCAAACCTTCACCAATCACTATACCTTACATCTTCATCATAAATTTCCCATCTTTTTTTTACAAAAAAGCTTATTTTTTACAATTTTTATTGTTAAACATTGATAAAGGTATGTAGTCTAAATTTATTTAAATTATTGTTAATTTGTGGTTGAATCTCTCTCATGTTGATTTTTTGTTTTGTTGTCTTCTCGAATTAAGGAGAATGTTAAATTTTTCTCTCTTTTTTTGTGAAAGTTAAATTTTTCTCTCTTTTTTTGTGAAAATTGAAAGTGAAGAATTATATTGATTGTGTTAGATAAAAAAGTAATTATATTGATTATAATTTTTTCATCCTTTAGGCTTTACTTTCAATACTAAACACATAAAGGTAAATTTATTTTCTTTCCTCCTTATTATACCAAACAACTAAAAAAAAAACTAAAATACTTTCCTTCTTTTTAGTTTTCCATCTTTTATAATTTTCTTTTCACTTTTATTTTCTTTCCTTCTTGCCAAAGAGGGTAAAAGTAAGGATAAGATAATGCTATCCAAGGCGAAGATAGTAGATTTCTAATTCCCAAACAGCCTCTTCAAAAGTTTCGACCGGAAAACGATCGCTCTCTTATTTCGGTTTTCCCTCCACTCTCTCTCTCTCTAATTATACATATTCTTCCCCTGTTTCAGTGTGTCATTTTTTGAATTTCAGATAAGGCAACCCCAAAAACCACTTTTCTCTCATTGTTACCCCTTCTCTGCCTTGCCTAGGGTTTCGATTTGTGCTTGGTAAGCTTCCCCTTTTCCTTTTTTGGCCCTCATTTTCTACTTCTATTCTTTATTTCATTTCCACGAACAGATTTTTTTTTTCTGCTCTGCTAAATTTTCAATTGTATAAATGTCTTGCTTGTTGGTAAAAAGTTGTAACTTTGTCGCAGATCTGTCGCTTCTTTGGCAAAAAAATTGAATCATTGTGTGTACGTGTGTGTTTTTTTGTCATTATTTTTAATTTTTTTATGATGAAGTTAGTCTTTTTTTTTTTTGTATGGTCTTAGCCGTAATTCTTGCTCTGTTTCTCCTCTTTCATGTTTTTCGTTTTTATTTTTAAAGGTTATTTCACTTCATGTATAAGATTTGATTTTTATTTCATATGTTTATAGCATGATAAGGTTTAAGAAATGCTTCTTAGGTTGAAAATAAGTATATCCAAAAGTTAGCCTGACTCTGAGCTTATCGAAGAGCATATTTTTAATATAAGTTTTGTGCTTGCATTAAGAATGTGTATTCTGTTTGTCCCTTTCAAGTAATGTTGTTGAATGTGATGCATATTTAATTTTGTAGGTTGTTTTTTTCGGATGGATTCGACAACACCGAATTCTCAAAGCCACCAATTTTCTATTAAGCTGTGGCCTCCTAGCCAAAACACAAGGAAAGTGCTCGTGGAGCGGATGCTAAAGAATCTTACAACTGTGTCCATTTTTACTGAAAAGTACGGCACTTTGAATGAGGAAGAGGCTAAAGGGAATGCAGAATACATTGAAGATGTGGCCTTTTCGACAGCAGACGAGCATTATAAGAAGGAGCCTGATGGCGATGGGGGTTCTGCGGTGCAGCTTTATGCGAGGGAATGCAGCAAGCTCCTACTGGACGTTCTTAAAGGAAATCTAAAAATCAAGGACAAGAAGGTGACATCGGAAGATAAGGTTGCTACCCAAGAAACATTTTTTGATACATCTATAGGCCAACGAGCCTTTATTGAGGCTGATGAGGCTGAGAAGCTCCTAAAGCCATTGACGGAGCCCGGGAATTCTTACTTGAAGATATGCTTCAGCAATAGAAGCTTTGGTTTGGAAGCAGCCCGTGTTGCTGAACCCATTTTGGCTTCTATTAAAAGTCAGTTGAAAGAAGTGGACCTGTCTGATTTTGTTGCAGGAAGACCAGAGGCAGAAGCGCTTCAGGTGATGAGTATATTCGCAGCAGCATTGGAGGGTAGTGTTTTGAAGTCTCTGAATCTCTCAAACAATGCCTTGGGTGAGAAAGGTGTGAGGGCATTTGGAGCACTACTCAAATCGCAAGCTGAGTTGGAGGAGCTTTATCTGATGAATGATGGCATCTCGGAAGAAGCTGCTCGAGCAGTTTCCGAGTTGATTCCTTCCACAGAGAAATTCAGGATCCTTCATTTCCACAACAACATGACCGGAGACGAAGGTGCGGTTGCTATCGCTGAGGTTGTGAAGCGCTCTCCTCTGCTGGAGGATTTCCGTTGCTCCTCCACAAGGATAGGCGCTGAAGGAGGAGTTGCCTTATCCGAAGCACTGGGTACTTGTGCCCACTTGATGAAGCTTGACTTGCGGGACAACATGTTTGGTGTTGAAGGTGGAGTCGCATTGAGCAAAACACTTTCCAAGCATGCAGATTTGAAAGAAGTCTATCTAAGCTACCTAAACCTGGAAAACAAGGGCGCGATTGCTATTGTGAACGTTCTAAAGGAATCAGCTCCTTCGCTCGAGGTTTTGGAGATGGCTGGTAATAACATAACGGCTGCAGCTGCTCCAGCTCTAGCAGCTTGTATAGAGTCAAAGAAACTTCTCACCAAGCTGATTTTGGCTGAGAATGAACTCAAGGATGAGGGTGCTATTCAGATCAGCAAGGCATTGGAAGGTCAATCGCAGTTGAGTGAAGTTGACATGAGCACTAACTTAATAAGAAGAGCCGGAGCTCGCCTGCTGGCCCATACAGTGGTTCAGAAGCCAGGTTTCAAGTTGCTTAACATCAATGGGAACTACATCTCTGAGGAAGGCATTGACGAGGTGAAGGAGATTTTCAAGAAATCTCCTGAGATTCTTGGGTCCTTGGATGATAATGACCCTGAAGGAGAAGATGATGATGGCGACGGCGACGACAATGACAAATCTGGAGAGGGTGAAGGTGATGACGATGAATTAGAATCAAAGCTGAAAAACCTCGAAGTTGCCCAGTCGGATTAGAGGTCCGTCGATAATTGCTGGAGGGGTTTTGAAGCATTTAGGATGACTGTTCTACTGAATGTTATTTTGCATAAGTGAGGCAGCCGTAGGAACAATTATGATAGGGTTGTTTGCTGTTTCCATTTTGTTTTAGCTGTTTGTTTTTGAGACCTTAGATGTCTATCATGGTATTAGATAATAGAAATCTTGGCAAAAGATGTGGTGGCTCTGTTCTTATTAGAGTTGGCCATTTCCGAGATTTTAATTTGTACTCCTCTTTTTGATGTAACACACCAAAAGGTGCGTTGGTGTGACATCTGATGCTGAGTATTTACTTAATGAAATTTTAGATTCCTATTTTAAGGTCTGCTTTTCCGATCAATCTTAGGGTGTTTGGTACGATGGTTAGAATCATTGTTTAAAACTATAAACACTGTAAGTATGTAAAAGCTTTATACTATAGCAATTTTTTTACTTTTACTGTAATATATAAAAACTTTTTACTATTTTTAATTAAAAAATTGGTTAAAATCAACTAATATCAAACAGGCTCACGATTATAAAGTCTCAGGGGAAGCATTGGTTGTTTAAAAAAAAAAAAAGGAAATCATTCTACAAACCATGTAGCGGTACTTTAACGTAGAAAGTGCATTTATGGTATTTAACTGCCTAAAAAACAGACTTGTAACCATGACGTGCGTAATTGCATGGCATTTCGATGGAACTATTACCATACAAAGGTGCCGTGATATAGTAAAAATTGTAAAATATCAGAGTGATAATTTCTCAAAATAAAAAAGCATGCATTTTTTCATTTCTAATTTTTTCATTGATTTGTTTAATAAAGGTACCTAGAGAAGACAAGTGAAAATAGTTGGGAAAAATAAGGAGATCATTTCATAATTGTTGACAATATTACACCGTTGCTAGGAAAAATAAAGAGATCATTTCATAATTGCTGATAATATTACACTGTTGCTAATTAGCGCAAGACATGTTACAAAGAAGCTGAATAAATTGAAGCATTAGCCATTTCCTGACCATTTCTAAAGGGTCGGAAGTCAGCTAAAGTTTAGCTAAAAGCACGTCACAGCTCAAAACACGTACAAAATTTAGTGGGCTAAAATCTAAATCTAAATATCTAAACTAAATCTAAATATATATAAAAAGAGAAAAGATAAGGTGTTCTGTTCTTTTTCCTTTTTTTTTAAAAATAAATCTTTCATAATCAAGTCCATCCATTACCTCTTCCATTGGAACTCTGGCCTCTAGAAACAGATAAACTTTGAATAGAATAACTTGATCTCTTCTTTTTGTGGGGATTCCAAGTCAATATCTGACCATTCCAACCACTTGCTGCAACCCCGTAATAATCATGTCTCTCGGTACTTTCTGCTTCGGTTTTGAGTCTCTTCGGTGCCGGTGTCTGACACTGATAGGTATCTTCACTTGTTCCCTCACTCACAAGGGGTGTGGTTTCGGTCAATTCTATTACCTTTTCGTCTTCCCCACCATTGCTATTGTTACTAGCTGCACTGGTCTCGGGTTGGAAGTGGTTCCTTCTTCTCCCTTTGCCAGAAAGCTTTGATATGTCCTCTCCATTTTCGACGGCTTTCATCCATTGTAAATCACTCAGGGTATCAACATAAACCACCTCTTTCCGTCGTCGTTTTCCAGTGATGCTGCCACTGTCAGCTCCTTTGGTTGCGCTTTCCTTGCTATCAGGCTTCGAATATGCCCACTCGGGAACCTCATGATCTTCCATAAGGCGAGATCTGTAGTTCTCCTTTTGCCTTCTCTCCTCATCCATTTTCTCAAACAGCCAGAACTCCTCATCTGATCGGGCAGCAAGGCGATTGATCTCTCTCTCACTTGGCACATCTGTCCCAAGTGAGCTTGTGCCCCTGCGCATGATCTCCTCCAACATCTCTCTTCTATCTTGAGCTGCATCACAAAAAAAATGAATAAACAAATAAATAATTGTTGTAGACCATGATAATCAAAACATAGAGAAAGAAAGAAGAGAAAAAGAGTTGACAGAGAAGATAACAAAGGGAGGAACGTATTCAATTAACCAGCAAAAACTCAAGTGAAAATACACATTCCACCTCTTTTTATAGACACAAAATCATAATAATAATCTGACTCTTAATAATAATTAAAATCGAATAAAACCTTAAATAACCCTAATCGATAAACATTAAATAAAATAACTTAAAAAATAATTCTAACTATGATCTCCATGACTCCATCATGTTGCCTCGAATAGAAAGTTACATTGGCTGCGTTAACAAAGCATACCGTCCTCATCTAAGGCAATAATGGGTGGGGGGATGGCGTTATAACTATTCTTAAAAACAGTAGATAAGAAAACAATCTAATGTCCATGTTATTCTGAAGTGGCAGTAACCAAAAAAGTACCATGACATGAATCCTCTTAATAAGCTCAATTTCAAAAAATAATCCTACAACTTTTGGGAAACGGCTGTGATGGTGCTAAACCATGTGAAAGCAAACCACATGGCTGACCCCTCCACCTTCTCAAATGTTACAAAAGGGACATGCATTTCAAGATGGCATATTTTGTGCACGTGTAAATCATGAAAAACACATAGAAAACAGTTTTTAAAGTCGCAACGCAAAGTGTAAGACAACAAACCTGTTGAAGTTGTATTGAATAGTCCAGCCTGAATGACCTTAGCATCTATACCCATCTTTTGTTTAGCACGTTCCAAGATGACCTCTTCAATTGATCCAACACTAACCAATACAAAGACTCTAACTTCCTTCTTTTGTCCAATACGGTGGGCACGATCCTCTGCCTGCTGGTCCATTTGGGGATTCCAATCGCTGTCAAATATAATGACAGTATCTGCTGTTTGTAAGTTCAAACCGAGACCTCCGGCACGAGTACTGAGCAGAAACATGAAGTAAGGAGAGTCTGGAGCATTGAATTGCTTTAGCAAGCTCCCTCTTTCTTCAGTTTTTGTTGAACCATCCAGTCTAATGTACTTAAAATCGTGAAGTTGCAGATAGATTTCAAGAATATCCATGAGGCGAGTCATTTGTGAAAAGAGTAGGATCCTGTGTCCGGCTCTACGGAGTTTGGGGAGTAACCGATCGAGCAGTTCGAATTTTCCCGATGCTCTGATTATCTCCTCCCTGCGCCACATATTATAGTCTCCCAAAACAAAAAGATAAGGATGGTTACAACATTTCCTTAGTTGCATTGTGAGGTTCTGTAGACTCTTCGACTTTCCAGTACCTACATAAGATTTCTTTTCAATAATAACACAGCAATTTTCCAAATAACAGCAATCATGGCAACATGAATCAAGGAAAAACAAGAAATTAAAAGGCACCTTAAAAGTGAGAAACTGATTCATGACTTAAAAATGAGAAATTGATTCATTTTGATGCAAAAACATTTCAAGAAACATGAGTGCCAAAACGGTAAAGCATGCTTGCAGGGGACAAAGCTACGAACCATTATCTAGCCCAACTCTGCCCAGATCAGTAACTTGTTGATAATATACTTTTTGCCATGCCGACATATCACATTTCAATATGACCTGGGATTTCCCGGGAAGATATTTCTCCACCTCATCTTTTTTCCTCCTCAATATGAATGGCCTTATAACCTATAAATCAATGAACATAAGATAAGCAAAAAAGAAAGGCGGGAAAAAAGGGGAAAAAAAGCAGTGAGACGGCACAGACATGATGCAGACGGCGAATAATTAGTAACTGCTCTTCATCTGTTAGAGAAATATCTCCCCGATCTGCAAACGGTGCATTAAACCAATCCTCGAAGTTCTGAACTGAATTAAAAATGTGTGGAAGAAGAAAATTAAGCAGGGACCATAGCTCCTGCAGACTATTCTGTATTGGGGTACCAGTCAATAGAAGTCTGCGCCTTATCTCA
This sequence comes from Artocarpus heterophyllus, assembly GCA_025403435.1. Classification (NCBI taxonomy): domain Eukaryota; kingdom Viridiplantae; phylum Streptophyta; class Magnoliopsida; order Rosales; family Moraceae; genus Artocarpus; species Artocarpus heterophyllus. Next base: position 12,768,357 of record CM046351.1, read on the forward strand.
TAACTGCATACAAACAAAAACTCAATGAGAAGCCTATTGCATTAAAACGGAAAAAATAAAAGTTGGAAATTAATATGTAAACACTTTAGAACAATAATTCCAAATGAATTCACAAAAAAACAAGAAAAATTAGTTTGTAATTTGAAAATCAACATTGTTGCTAGAGGAAATAAAATAGAAACAGCCACATACCTACATGTGAGTCAAACTAAAAAGGAAAAAAAAAAAAAAAAAGATGTAGGGGGATTAAGAAATTCATATTTGAAAACCAATTTATTTAAGCTTAATCCAATTTCTTGTGAAAATAACCTCGTGAAAATTTCATATTAATTTATCATGGAAATTAATATGTAAATACTTTAGAGCAATAATTCCAAACAAATTCACAAACAAACAAGAAAAATTGGTTTACAATTTGAACAGCAATATTGTTGCTAGAGGAAATAAAATAAAAAACAGCCACATAATACGTGTGTGTCGAAATAAAAAGAAAAAAAAAAGATGCAGGGGGATCAAGAAATTCATATTTGAAAACCAATTTATTTAAGCCTAATCCAATTTCTCGTGACAATAACCTCACCAAAGTGGGTGATAAACAGATTTGAAATGATGGTCTAAAAATCCATGAAATCTGAGGATAAATAAATCCAATAAGATTCGGAAAATTGAAAGAGTAAATAAACTTTAATGGATACCACATATTGAAACACTGATGATGCAAGACCTCAATTGTGCAGTTAGCATCTTACCCTGCAAGTGTCTGCGCAAGAGCACACTCATGATTCTTCAACCTATGTCCTTCGTCAACAACCAGGTAGTACCACGGAATTTTCTTCAAAAAGGTTTTATCTCTCATAATTAGATCGTAATGTGTTATCAACACATTAAATTTTCCTTCCCCTGATAATTCTTCCTTCATTGCCTTTCTCTCATCTTGACGCCCATCATAAAGAACAGCCACAATACTAGATCAAGTAGAAAAATCCATGAGTAACTCATAACTGAAACTCAGTGTGTGTGTGAGGGAGAGATATTAAACAATAATTTAAACATACCTAGGAGCCCATGTTGAGAATTCATTCACCCAATTCGGAAGTACTGCCTTTGGAGCCACTATTAAGTGGGGTCCTGTCACACCCTTGTGCTCTAAGAGGTATGCAATTAAAGAAATGGTTTGTATTGTTTTTCCAAGTCCCATCTCATCGGCAAGAATTCCATTTAGGTTGTTATTGAACAAGGAGACCATCCACTGAAGCCCTTCCAATTGGTAAGACCTTAATTCACCACCTTGTAGCATGGATGGTTGCTCTGTTACCTGCAAAATGTAAAAGTGCAGTAAGAACCTCATTTTCCAAAAAGCACTTCCAGTTGGGAAATTGCAAGAGTAAACTGATGGCCGAGGAATTTTAACTAATAACATTAACAAGGAGATAAATGGATTTTTACATGGCTCTCATCAAATACTAGTGGCCGCTAAATGGTAAAGAACTATGCAATATATATAAATATGATAACCACAAAGTTAGACAGCCAAACTGCTGGAAGTTGTAATACATAGAAAGATTGGACAAGTAGGACTGATGCTGGGGGAACTGCCAAAGAAGTCCAATGCCCATAAATTTGATATAATATACCACTTATCACACAAGTACTTTAGAGCATTCGAATAATTATTTATGACCCACTTGGAAATTATCCCAAAGTCTTAAAATGGTTAACTCTAACTAGAGATGTCAGCGTCCTTAAGTACGTGTTAAGATGTGATACAATGTAGAATGTACAAATAAAAACAAGACATATGGGTAATACAAAGTATTGTTTAAGCCATAGACGACCTGCAGATAGAGGATAATAGATGAGGAAAACAATTTGATGCGAAAATTTGCTTCTATAGATTACCTTCTCCTGAATGGAGTGAATTGCTGAGTTATACTGCCGCTGACCTTCAAGTAAGTCACTGGCATCCTCGTGTTCAGAATCGATGTTTTCTGTTTGTTCCTCCAAATCTGGCGAATCAGATTCCGAGTCTTTCAAGGACTCAATGCCTTCAGAAACTTTAGAATCTTTCTGACGTTGGACAGCAGCACCCAAGTTAGCAAGAAGTTTATTTGTTTCTTCGAGAAGTGTTGTCAAACGTTCATTCTTGCTCTCCTTCACCATTCTCATATATGCTTCTTGATCATCAGCCTTCAACGCTTGAAACCTCAATTTCTCAGCTCTTGTAGCACGCTGCCTTTGCCTTCCATGCCACGCCTGTTGAAACAAAGTATTCTTATTACAATTATCTAGCTTCAGCATAAGTAGCAGTAATATCTGAATGTAAATTATTAATTTTTCTATGACCACCATTATTTTGAACATTCAAAAAACTAATTAAGGCCATAGTCTAGTCTCCATGACGTATATCTCTGTGATCCCGTATAAGATTTTGATGAGAGGAAGAGAGAACATACCAGGATTCCATCATTCCTCTGTTTTCGACGTTTTAAAGTAGCCTGAATTTGCAATTGGAACTCACGAACTGCATTAAGGATTTCCGCAAAGAATTTTCTTTTTCTCGTCTCAATCTGATTTTTCTCGTCCTCCACTAACCTTGACTTCCTCTGCATCAAACATTTTCAACCCTTAGCACCAATTAGTTTCCAACACATGGTTCTATTGCACATGATATAGATAGATTGAAATGATCACCTATTTATAATAAAATTCCTATTCCTTCTTGACAGCTTATATGATTACTAACCTCAGCATCCCGTTTCTTCCTGAACTGATCATCAGCCTCCATGGCAAAAGCATCTCCAACACCATAAAGTGGGCGTTGCAACCGCATCATTCCCCAATCGAATAATTGTTTGTCGGGATATGCACAGTTTGTGCGAAGCCAGTACTCTGAACTCACATCAGATCGGACCTTCCTTTGTAGATCTGCTAACTGCAAGAAAAGAAGTCCTTGCCCACAAGGACAGAACCCCTGTTATTTCTCTGTACCAGAATAAATTGGCATAATAGTTTCTCACTGAAACTCCTTTAGCTACATCATTTAGTACTACAAAGTGATACAAGTTTCCTAACACTAAAGCTTTTGACTCATTGCCTGTGTGGCAGCATCACAGGTAACTCAATAAATTCTCAATAAAGCATAATCAGAAATCAAAATTTAGGTTTAGTAAGTTCCGCTTAAAAGTCTTGCTTCTTAAAACGGGGTAAACCATAAAAGAGTTAATTCAACTTAAAAGAGCCAATATTTTCTGCCCAACGAAATTGTTTGTGGGGAAGAAAAATCACATCAAGATTCTTCCTCCTCTACCGTGCATAATATTAACTTCAAATAGATTAATCAATTGAAAGAGAAAGTCCCAAGTCAATTTAGTGCATCAAGTTTTACCTTCAGTCCATAAAGTTCAAGCAAGCATTTCATCTGCAGGTCCTCTCCTCTACTTGATGGTAATTCTGATTGGAACAATCATCAACGCAAAACAAATAAATTAGTAACAAACAGCTGACAGCATAAAACAAAAAAGAATAATCGTCTTTCCCTTCCCACGATTGAAAAAAATGATACATTGACTAGTTAAATATAAAGTAATTACCTTCAAGTTCAGTTACTCTCTGCTTAATGTGGCTTTGATAGCGATTTTCTCTTAGTTCTGTTAATTTAGAACTTGGCACGCAATTCAGACGTTGCTTTAATAGTGCCTCTTGAAAGTTCGGCAATAAATTTTTGGAAGTATTCTCACGATCAGCCTGTGTCACAAATATCGAAGTTAAGATTATAAACTCTATATCCAAAATACAAATCTATTCACTAAACATAGATGCTTATCAACTCAAAACAATTAATAATAAATAGTCTCTAATCTCCACACAAATAGAAATGACCAGACTAACCAGAATTGACCTTATGCACTATGCTAATTACCAACAAGGAAAAAGATTCTGCTTCAAAAAAGAACTTTTTTTGGGAAAACTTAAACCACACACACCAACCTCATATATTAGCATGAAAATCACTTTAATCGAGAAACATAAAAGGGAAAGAAACTTTTAATTCCTTTGATTAGGCTAATGAAGGAACAAAAAAGAAAAAGAAAAAGAAAGAACAACTTAATTCCTTTTAATTGCACGACCTTTATAACACTAGTGCTTTGCTTTTTGACTATACACTGATGTTCCATTCATCAATCATAAATTTTTCAAAAACACACTTACAACATTCAATCCCAACCAACCCAAAGCAAAATTACTTGAAAAAAAAAAAAAAAGAACACCCATCAAGCCAGAGATCCCTAGCAACAAAATTCTCCCCCTCTCCTTAGTCACATAAGCACCAATCACAAAAACACCCCAAGACAAACAAAAGAAAGCGGTCAACATTGAACAACGACTCCCAATTTCCCAACAAAAAAAAAAAAAAACCAAAAATTCACAACTACCCATCATAACTCAAAAACCCCAAAAAGGAAAGAAGGTATCATACGAGGTTATCATCGTCGTCGGAGAATTTGCCGGCATCTTGGGATTCATGATAGATTGAGGAAACGGCTGAGAGGAGGTCGTCAGAGAGAGGGAGATTGCGAGAGACGAGATTGAGAGCCGAAATCAGGGACTTGGTCTGGTGATGGTGTTGGAGGGAAAGCTCTGCCGCTGGGTGCCTTTGCCTCTGGCTCTCCAGCTGAGACATGGCTATGGCGGGAGACAGAGAGAAAGGGTCCCTTTTTAACGGCTATTTAAAAAATAAAATTAAAAATAATTGAGAAAAGAGGAATTGGGTTTTAATCTCTGTGTGTGCGTAAATGTTTATTGGGGGTTTATATGAAACAAAAAATAAAAACCCTTAACACACGCTCGCTCTACAATCGTTTGGTTTTCTTTGGCCTTCGCAAACCCTTATTTCTTCGGCGCTTTCTCTCTCTTCTCTCTCGTTTTATTTTGGGGAGGAATAGAGGGGCCGAATTACGGAAGGGCCCTTCGGTTTTATGTCTTCAGGACTAAACGCGGCTTTGTGAGATTGCAGAATGACGAAATTGCCCTTTGCATAATATATCAAAAATACATTTTACTCCTTGACCTTTTTTTTATTTTTTCTTTTTTTTAAGCTTTTGGTAGCGTTCTACTTCTAGTCTTAGAGGACTTTTTGGAACCAAGTTTCCAACTTGAATACTATAACTTGTAACAATTTTATACTGTATTACATTAGAGTTTTATACTATAGTAATTAAAATTTGGTTTCTAAACATTTTCTCAATTATCAGTAATTCGATTCTTTTTTGGTTGATTAATGTTGATTAGTTTCTTAATATTATAATTGTGACAATATTGGTTCATGACTATGAAATTAACTATCAAGATAATCATATGTCCCCACACCTTAAAAGAAGAGGTTTTGGTGGAGAATGTTAAAAACTCCATCGGTGGAGAACGGAATAAGAGCCACTGGATTTTAATCAAATGATGTTAAAAAAATGAGTTCACATTTATAAAAATAAGATAAATAAAATTCAAAAATACTTCTTTCTCTTCCTACTCCTTTTCCTTATCTCTTACAAACCCTTAAAAAACTAAGTTAAGAATTCTTCCATAGTCGCCATTGCCCTCCGTCAATGGCGACAATAGAGAAGAGAACCACCCCCGGACGGTAATGTGCCAGCACACTTGAATCGTGAACCCACCCATCGCCGAAGGCAGCGTGATCTCCAGGATAGTGTGATCTTAGCCAGCTTCACCCCTTTGCACATTGCCATAATTAGTAGATCTCCCTCTCCAGGCGTCGTTGTCATCTGAAGCTCCGCCACCTCCTCACGTCGACATCGACAACCGCGCCTCCTCCATTTGGAATCACGTCATCATCGTGTCTTCTTCCAATTTCGAGCCTTTTAGATTTGTTTCCATTTTTTCTCGATTCAATTTTCGTTCTTACTTGATCATGAGTAGCAATGTCAAATTTTGAGTTATTTTGGTTTTGAGATTTTGATTCCTTCAATGGAAAATTTTATTTTCGTTTTCAAAATTTGTTGGATTGAGATTATAAATGGATTGAATGTTTGTTTTCATGATTGAAACCCGCTAGAGTTGGGGGCAATGGGGGCGAGCTTGTCGGTGGGTGGAAGCGTGGGGCTAGACTTGCTAATGGGTGGAAGCGCATGGCTGAGCTTGTCGGTCAGTGGAAGCGTGGGGGTTGGGCTCACGCCAAGGAGGAGGAAAAAGGTTTTGGGCTCTCAAATCTTGGGTTTATTATTATTTTTTTCAAAAAAATGCGTAATAATTACATGTGGGAGACTCTATATTTGTTTGATGGTCCTTCATTTTTTTTTTTTTAACTATTAGATCAAAATCTAACGGTGTTTATTTTATTCTCCACTGATAAAGAATCCACACATTCCCTACCATAAAACATGTCCTAACTTAAAATTTCTTTAAATTTTAGTGCTTTTGAAAATCCTAAAAAAATGAAATATTTTTTAACATCGAGTGATTATTTTTGTAAACTCTCATGTTTTTTTTCATTGTCACGTGATTGCCTTCTAGATTTGTATGTGCATATGTGCAAAGAATCAATCATCAATTTTAATGGCGAAGACCAAAGTTATTAAAAATATAAAATTTAAAACTACTCGTCAAAGAAAAAAATAGGTGCTGAACTATTGCATGTTCAAAAGGGAACTTCTATGGTAGTGCCCAGACGTGGCACGCTACCGGTAGTGTTCAATCCAATAATTATAAAGAGCTATGAGATGCAGTGAACGGTCATCAAATATTTACTTCCTAATTTTTCTTTTTCTTTCTTTTCTTAAGAAAATGGTCTCATCAAACCCAAAAAAACCCCGATAACCCACTGATTAAATAGAGCAAGAAAGTTCATTGTCTTCAGTCCTTAGACATCGATAATCATTGAGGAGGATAATCGGTTGTTGACGAATGCTTTTCAGCTTGCCCAAATTGGAACCTCATGGCTAGAAACCTCGTCTAAATCTTAGCAGAAACCCCTTGGGTTTGGCCTGAAATTGAAAAGGAACCAAGATTGAATCTAAGGTAAATCGTTCTCGCAGTCTTTTAACTTTTCAAGAAAGTAAATATTTGATGCAATGACTTTTTATCTTCATTTTATTAGTCTTTAAGCTTTATTTTAGTTGTTAAGCAACCAATTTAACATTTAATAGTTAATTTTGAATTAAAAATATAATAAATTAATCCTAAAGTTATAAAAAAGATTACACATTAGTCTTCAAAGTTATAAAAAAAATGACAAATTAGTCTTTAAAATTAATGGCTTAACCATTAAATTGGTCCATCGATAACAAAATAAAAGAGGTGTTTGGCAGTGGTAGGAACCACTCAGTTTCCACTACAATCTTAGTTATAAACAGTGTAAAGCTCTCACATGTTACAGTAATAATAAAAAAATATGCTACAGTGTAAAATTCTTACATGCTACAATAAAAGTGATTCCCACCATCTTTCTAAACACCCTGAAAATGTCGAAGACTGATAAATTTAAAATAAAAGTTGGAGACTAATTCACACTTTTTTTAAAAATTCACCGGCTAACATGACAATTTACCATCGAATTTAATAATAAGTGGTCATTTTGATGGCATTTTGTTCCAAAAGCACCCAATTTAATATATAGAAATATATGAGTTAATTAGAGAGAGAAACTGAAGAGCTTGGTTTTCGTAGTGGAGAAGCTTGTTTGTTTGCCAACTCTGGTTCCCCTTGTCTTTAAGGATTCTTGGAGGGAAATGAAAACGATTGATTGGGTTCTTCCATTTTGTGGATTTTCATTTTTTTATTTATTTATTTTTGAGATCTGTAGGTTTCCATTTTTTTTGCTTTTGATACTAAAACAAATCTAAAAAATAACAGAGGAATAAATTTCTAAGTTTAGGATTAGAAATAATCGATTATTTTATATGCATTTCTTTTGAAGTTGGTAATGGGTTGGTCGGTAAACATAGGAGGGAAGATAAAGGACTCATAAAATTTAATTCTAATTTTCAACACATAAATGTGGCTTTGATAATTTGCTTTCTTTTTTACAAGATGGACCTTGTCGAAAGGCCTTTTTTGTTTCTGATTGACAAAAGAGACTTCAATTCTTGTAGGAGTAATGAATATTTGAAGCAGCTTGAACTTTAATTTTAGATGAAAACGTGGCTTAAGTAAAAAAAAGAAAGAAGAAGCAGAAGAAGAGCACAATCTTGTGGACCGCAGCTCATAATACTAAACGTGCACTACTAATAAACCACTTATAAACGAGCACTATAGGTAGTGCGTACTTTGTGGGCAATACCATAGACCCCCTTTTCAAAAATTTCTTACCGTAATAATAATAATAATAATTAAAAAAAAGGAACTCGGCTAGTTTTTGCTCTTTATTTTCATTTTGTGTCTTCTAATGGTCTTTTTTCTTTTCTTTTCTATTTCTTTGTCTGTATTTATCGGTTGCTTCTCTCATCAAAATCTGTTGAACTATCATAGTCCCCTTTTTCTAATTATATGATATAATCTTATATGATAATTTGGACCTGTGTTTCTATTTCCTCAAACTGAACGCATGAAATTGGATTTCTGCCGCCCATGAGTTAAGTTGCAGAACAGGAAGTTCATCTTGGTCAAGCAAATAACTATTCTGTTCCATGGATTTGAACTCTGATTAGGCATAGAGTACTCATTAAATCTAGAATACATCACCAGAAACCAGAAATCATATGCAGTTATAAGAGAGTAATTTGATTGGATCTCAAACTCTAAAAATATAAGTGGCTCTACAATAATGGTATAAAGAATTCATGTAATAGGATCTGAGTTCTACTACCTTCAAAATTTGGATATAAAACTACAAATCTCAAGTCAACCCAAAAAGTTTACCCCAATTCTAAGTTCGACTTGCGAAACCTTACGACTTGTTACGAGGAAAATGGAGAAGATAAAGAAGAAAAGAAGATCAACACCTTCATCCTCAGAAGACTTGAGTCGTTTTGTAGTCTTGATCTTGTCATCTCCTTAACAGCCAAGTTACGAATCCAAAGAATTGCAAATTAGTCTTACATTTCATATGACATAGTCATAGGAATATGTTGTGTGTGAAGTTCTTAACGTTCTCCGTCTAGTTTACTTCAAATTCTTTCCAGTGCCCGGCTGATAGGTTCTTGGAAATATTGAAGAGAGATAAAAATTGCTTCCTGTTCATTAAGGTCCAAAAAAAAAAAAGGCATCATCATGTTCTAGTATTGATGGTGAACGAAATATGGAGAAGATATGAAAGATACCTCAGTCCGAAGTGTTCGACTACCCTGATGCGGACATGTGTTCGTATATGAGTGAAATACCTCCCGCGCATCTTTTACCTTCCAATAAGGGTCATTGAAATTTAGTTTATAAAACAAGCAACTTGAAAATACCAAACTCTCTAGAGCAGTGAGCATACCTTCAAATTAGTGTCCTCTTCAATGCTCTCTTCCAACCCCGCAAGCCCACTAAAAGCAATTAACAGATGCCTTCAAACCAGGTATACAATTACGACAGGGATCAGTAAAGAATGAAAAAAATTGATGGATTTTGAGACCAATTATTTAAGTGTAACAAATCACAAGCAGCTTTATCAGAGGAAGTTAAACTCAGAACTAAAAAGGTAAGTTAATTACAAGTTATGCAACACTAGACCTACTTGAAGGTGGGTACAAGAAGTTCAGACGATTTAACAATCAAACCATGCTCCGAGGTTCCAATCACATGGTCATAGCCACCCTGTGATTTAAAAAGCAAAAAAAAAATAAGGAAGTGTCGTAACTAAATTGTTTGTTTACTGATAAATGGAGTCAAAGAACCATACCTTGTATGGGCATTCCCTCAATACCGAACTCAAGTTAAAAGCATATCTTACTCTATAACCCCAATACGTTCCAGCTTCTTCCCTGGGCTTGGAGGATTGAACAGCCTGGTGGTGTAGTATATCTAGAAACAATAAATAGACAACTGAGCTTCGCCAACATCTTTCCAAACATTTGTACCGAATAGACTAAAGAAACAAACAGGAAAATAGTAAGCATCAAGTATATTTGAAAAGTGAGAATCACCGAGTCTGAGGAGTGGTATCTACTATGCAACTTTATAAACATTATATGCCATGTTAATACTTGAATACATTTAGATCACTCTTAATGCATATTAAGACACAACTTCTCAGGTCAAATGAATTAGGGAGAAATCGGTTATTTACCTGCATCCAGATTGCGATCAGTTCCCATAGCAACAGTAACTCTTGTTCCAGGATCAAGTGCTTGATCAATAATGACATTCTGCATATTTTACCACTGTATCCATAAAAAGACACATCTATCGGAGAGCTTTTGTATACACTTTCTTATTTCTTAAGTGAATGAGAAGATGGGATACATTCAAAGTGCAAATGCAGGAAAATAGAAAGCAATAAACTGCATAAGAAATAAAGAACAAAGAAAAGAGACCACACGAGAAGCTGTGTGAAATCTTAATGTACAATATGCAGATAAGAAGTTAAAAAGTGTAAATATGATAGACAAAGCTAATGCGCTCGGCACGATTTGCCAGGCTTAAAAAGAGAACAGAACAAAAGAATAAAATTTTCAGATAGCAAACAAAATGATCTTGACAAAGCATAGAAGCCAACAATACGTAAACCCACATCCACTAGTGTTCCTGAAGAGTTTGGAGCTTTTTCTTTTAAGTGTAACACCTATGAAGTTATGTGACACCCGTTATTCTCCTAACGGGTATTGAGGTAATTAAGTTAATTTTTAGTGTATAAAAAAAAATTGCTTCATTTAAATTTATTTTATAATATTTATTTTTATCTATTTTTAAATTTTCTAAAATTCTCCTATATTTATTTAGTATGATTACTAAAAAGCCTTAGAACTTCTAATAAATCTCAAAAATGTCATATTGGCATTATGTGTGTTAAAGTCTTTAGATGAGACATAAGGATATCTTTTCCAACTACTCTTGACCCTCATTTTCTTTATTTCCTCCGTGACATGCTTCAACATGTCTCCTCTATAATTGTTTCTATCACTTCTCTTCAAAGACTTCATCTTTTCTTCCTTTCTCTTCCACGGTTCCCACACTCTTCTTCTCATTTCTTTGCTGAAGCAAAATACTTAGAGAACTTCTTCAAGGCAGCCATAAAAATCAGCTACCATCACCTCCATTTGAGCAAGAATTTCAGTCATACCGAAGTAAAGGAACCTGTTTTGAAGCCATTTCAAGCTTCCAACTAACCATAATCCGAGGTTAGAATCTTATGAACAAATTTAGTCTTTCATTTATAAATTTTCTTTTATACTAAAGGATTATTCAAATTTGCGTTCTTAAACCTAAGTATATGTTTGTTGCTATTTTGGAGCATATGTATGAAGTCTAAGTGTATATGCCCTAGACAGAAAATTTATATTGTTAAACTTTGTAATACCTCTATGGGCAGTGGTTATTTCTTGAAATTCTAAGATTAAATTAAAATGAATTTTATGAATGTAGTTGTATATTGTGCTTTAGTTTTAATTGTCCTTATGCACGCCTTAGGATCAAGGGAGTATGGAGCTAACGTTAACTGATTCCATGATTAAGAGACTGTTGATAAGCTTGAAAGGTAGGGATTCTATTACTCATCTTTTGTGAGGTTTTTATAGAATTAAAATTGATTGTTTTGCTGCAATATATATATATCTATGTTGAACTGATATTATATGAGTATCACATATGAAACTATGACATGGACTCGTCTTGTATTGTACGGCGAGGAACATAATGAATTGACACATGTTATAAATTGAGAAGCATGGTTAGGAAAACTAACTCTATTGATAATGATTTAATATAGAGAAATTGTGAGACATGAAAAGGGCGACGGTTACGTCCTTGGGCATGAATACCCTAAAAGGTAAAATAGGGGGAAGGTGATGACGCTTCCTTGGGTTGAAAGTCCCAGAACACACTGTACAGGAATTGATTTGGTGAGGACTCGGGGCTTGATGTCCCCTCACCGGAACACCCTTGGAATGTTTATAGGGTGATCAAGTGCGCCCATTTGGGTTTCGATGAGTTGAGTGATACTCAATTTAACATGGATACCTAGGAACAATGATGATTGGTAATATTTGTATAAATGTGTAATTATGATACTTGGTAATGATTAACTACGGTATCCATAAGATGTGATCATAATAAACCTCATAATCTGAAATATGATGTGACTTACTGACCATGCAGATTTTAATGTGGTAATGATAAAAACCTAAAGTTGAGTAATGGCTTTCTCTACTGAGCATAGTGTTGCTCATTCCCTTATGTTTATATCTTTTCAGGACTCACTAAGTGTAAGGTGGCTACGAGAAATATAGTTGAGGAAGTGATGTAGCTATATTACATTGGGACTGCTTCAATCGTTGAGAATGTTCTTCATGATAATGTAAGCATCAATTGTTACTTTCTGTGACTGTATTACAATGTGTTGAGGGTTAAAATGATGATGACAACAGTTTATATTATTAAATTTAAGGTGCTACATTAAAACTGTGGTTTATTTGTCGTTTATATTTTTATTTTTGAGTTGGGAGTTTTCATTTAAGTCCTGGGCAAATTTTATTTTTAAGGTTTTACTTTTATTATTTATTTTTATTTTATCTCATTAAAAACTGTTAACCCCCATATAGGGGCGTTACAGAATTTTTGGTATCAGAGCCTAGGTTCGGTTAACCTAGGGAGTGTAGCATCACTTTAAAAAAAAATATATTTTTGAGATGGTTTTGAAGCTGAATTTTCATTGTCATCATCAAAATGAACCTTCACATTGATTTATACAGTCTAGAAGGATGTAACATGGAAATGCCATAGAATGAAAATACTAATGGTTATATGAGTACAATAATTACATAGAAGGAAAGTATTAATAGTTATGAGGGAATGATAATTATATGGAATGAGTTTATAAGTAGAATGCTTATGAGAGATTCGTATAATATTTGGATCTATAAGCATATATAATTCGTATAAACGATGAGAAATTCGTGTAGATACGAGGATTTAATAGCCTTTTGTCTCGTGAAAAACAATAAGAAATATAAGGCTTGATTTATTGATTTTAAAGTTTGACATAGATATGCCAAATTTTTCGTAATTGATTCAAACCTAAGTAATGATTATGTGTGGATTCGATGGAGCACATAAGTGTCAATAACTTTTCTTAAAAGTTCTATTTATTTGAGGAATATGATATAAGTCGGGAATCATGGTATTGAATCTTGAGAGAGATAAATGTTAGACTTTTGGTCTGTTGAGACTGTGTAAAGTCTAGAATGCATGAATATCAAAATTGGAATATTTTGTTACGTACATTGTATTTAAGTGTATCAGTGAATCTTTTGGTTACCTAAGGTTTTGTTATATGAGGAAATTATATATTGTATGAGTAGAATTGTGGGGATTGTAGATGTTCTTAAGTAGTAACATCTAGTGTCTTTGTTCGTTGATATGGTCTACGTTGAAAGACGTAAATCGTATTGATTTCAAGGTTAGTCACATTCTAAACCCTTGGTAGCAATGATGACGAATCCATTGATAGATGTTGAGTATTAAGAATAACATATGGGTGTATGCATTGTTCAATAAGGTTTTGATTAAAACAAAATTATTTGAGTTGCTGGATCATTCAGGAAGATCCTTGTTGTCGTTAAATTAGATTTGTTGTTCATAATTAACTTTATCTATAGTGGGCTTTAAATTGGGTTTAAGATTTATACAAATTGGTTTTCAATTTTATGTTTGTTATTTAACTCGTTCCAAATGTGTTAAGGCCCGAAACAACCTGACCATTTTCAACTAAGAACATTTGGGCCTAGTTCAAATCTTAAATCAGTTTGATTCACACTGTCTCTCCCACGTGGTCTCTATACGTGTCATATACAGTGGTTTAATCATTGTTTACATATACGTTTACTGTGCATAGGAGCTTATTTCTCCGAGTTCACTTTTTCTCTCTTAATTTGTTATTTTCTCTAAATCGCAAATCCTCTTCTTTTTCATTAGAAATTCTTCTTTTCCTCTAAAAGAAGAAGGAATTCTAGGATTCTGCAATTTACTATCTTAATTTTTCCTTTCTATTTACTCTTCTTTCATCTCATCATGGACCCAAAGTACCAACACCTGAGAAAGTATTTCCCATCACTCTCCCAAAAGATTCTCAGAAAGAAATACAAGGCTAGAATTACTCGGTTGTGGATTCTTATGCGTTTTGGTATCCCTTGTGATGTGAGAATGTTAATAGAGGGGAAAATCCGTCCGAGTGACTTTAGTCAAGATGTCGGTTTACCAGGAACGGGTACCAGTCGTAGTGCAATGAAAAGAAGAGCTCGTGCCATCGTGGTCACTTGTAACAAATGTGGAAGACAAAATTGTAACGGTAAATGTACTTCACCTGGTTATATGTCTACGAATAGAGAGGATAAAATAAGGTTTTGTAGGGATGGACTTTCAAAGGAGAACTTGGATAGCATCCATCCTCCTCTCCACGGTCACCCTAGTGGATATGTTCAAAGAGCTATTTTTAAACTCTGGCCTAAATTTTATACAGAAAGACAACGCCTCAGGAATATGGTATTTCTAGATCCTGTTTGTCAAGCCATAAGAAAACTGGATGGGGAATAAGTCATCGCTCTATAAAGGTTATTTAGTCTTTGCTTATTTGAAGCAGTTTTAGCTGATGTTCAACAGTTTGTGTTTTTCTTTTACTCAGAATATTTGCTTTTGTGTTTGAAATAATTGTGATTATTAGATTGATACAGTAAGTGTTAATATCTTATTTAATTTATGATTTTCTTAAATATATATATAATAAAATATATTATATTATCAGACACGTTACATACGGTATAGTAATATGTTTGAATTTTGAAAAGCTTATCCAGATATTTCAAGATTTGTGTCTCAAATTTCAAAAGTTCTACAGTATTTGTCGTTTATATTAAATTTTTAGACTTGGTGTATATTTGTCAAAAAGTCTACAGTTGTGTCAAGAGGGTCTTCTGTCAAATTGTTCTCAATTGTCAAAAGTTATACAATTAGAGTCTAATCTTTTTCAAAAAGCGAATCAGATTTTCTGTAAACTATCAATCACCTTATCTTACTTTCTTATCCGCACAAGATTTTGTTTAAATCTTTGGATTACCTTTTCATTTCCTACTCGTCTATCTCTTTAGCCCTTTTTGTATATTTCTCATCTTTAAAATCTCATGTAGAACCCGAAGTCTAAGTGGAGCAGACATTAAGCAACCACTTCTATAAACCAAATATGTCTACCTCCCAGTCCACGAAGAAAATAAAGAATGTCTGTGTCTTTTGTGGTTCCAGCCTTGGAAAAGATAAAGCTTATTTAGAAGCTGCAAATCACTTAGGGCAAGTCCTAGCACGCAAGAAGATTAACATAATCTATGGGGGTGGTAGTATAAAAATGATGGTAAATATGGCACTAGCAGCTAGGTCTAGCGACGCTACTGATGTAAGAATTTGGCCTCATATTCCAATTGAAGGAAACCTTTGTAAGGAAGCCATAGGTAAGGGAGAAGGAGTCAGGAGTATCCCTAGAAATTTTAAAGACATAATCTATAATTCTGATGCTTTTATAGCATTACCTGGTGGTCTAGGTACTCTTGAGGAAATATTTATAGTTGCTTGTGGGCAATTGTTGGGCTTTTATTCCAAACCTTTGGGACTGCTGAATGTAAAGGGTTTTTATGACGGTCTTTTGAAATTTCTAGATTACGCTGTGGAAGAAAACATCACTACAGAATCGGAGAGACAAATCTTTGTCACTGCTTCAACAGCTGAGGAATTGATAGATAAAATGCAAATCATACATCCAGAATCCGACACTGCAACATCCAAGCTTGAATGGGAAAGGGAAAGCCGGGAGCGGCCAATTGATTTGAATCTCCATCTGTAATCTTTTTGTTTTATCTTTGGCATGTAGGCATGTGTGTCCGTATTTCGTGTGTTACGAATAACCGTTTGCCTTGTATTCTGTGTTTCTTGTGGTACGTTGTTGTTCAATCTTTTAGATTCATTGAGCCTAATGCCGGGATGGCTGGATACGGAGTACTTGATGCTCTCGAAACGCATCCTTCTTAAGGTCCGATCTTTTGTTTATCGATGTTTTTGTATCCTCTAAGCATGCATGATATGGATAGCTGGTATACGGAGTGCCTTGTACTCTCGAAACGTATCCGTATTATGTTTGTAATGTGTAATATTCTGTTAATATTATGTGGAAGTACCAGAGTCAGTTATGGGGATATTCCATATGAAATATGAGTATATTATTTGGATTGAATGTTTGTGTCATGAGGATAGCTGTTTAATGAAAAATATGTCGGGTATGTTTGCAACTCTGAGATTCCGTTTAATATCTCTATGAATAAGTTTAATGTATGGTTTTGAATATAAGTGTTTGTGATATATGTTTTATGATTATGTTTTAGTTTATTAGTTGAGGTATGAAATCAAATATATTTGACTTTTCCTTACTCAAAAAGGAAAAGGAACCTAAAGATGAAGTATATAAAATTTCTCTGGCAATCTCCTTAAATGTGATTGTAAATCACAGTCCATGGACAATGAAGGACCGGAATCATGGTATGGTCAATATGTATGCCTGATCAGATTCTTAGACTATTATACGGTGTTATAAGTTGAAACTTGTCAGAAATACTCTCATTGAGGGATTTAGGAGTAAGATTTATTATGCAAGTAAATAAGTGGAGATACGATGACTTAAATTGGAGGACAAACAACATTAACGGTTTAGACTCGAAATTGAATCATAATGGAATTAAAATTTTTACTAGTATTGCTAGAATTGAAATTTCGAGGACGAAATTTCTTTAAGGGGGGTAGAGCTGTGACACCCGTTATTCTCCTAACGGGTATTGAGGTAATTAAATTAATTTTTAGTGTATAAAAAAAAATTGCTTCATTTAAATTTATTTTATAATATTTATTTTTATCTATTTTTAAATTTTCTAAAATTCTCCTATATTTATTTAGTATGATTACTAAAAAGCCTTAGAACTTCTAATAAATCTCAAAAATGTCATATTGGCATTATGTGTGTTAAAGTCTTTAGATGAGACATAAGGATATCTTTTCCAACTACTCTTGACCCTCATTTTCTTTATTTCCTCCGTGACATGCTTCAACATGTCTCCTCTATAATTGTTTCTATCACTTCTCTTCAAAGACTTCATCTTTTCTTCCTTTCTCTTCTACGGTTCCCACACTCTTCTTCTCATTTCTTTGCTGAAGCAAAATACTTAGAGAACTTCTTCAAGGCAGCCATAAAAATCAGCTACCATCACCTCCATTTGAGCAAGAATTTCAGTCATACCGAAGTAAAGGAACCTGTTTTGAAGCCATTTCAAGCTTCCAACTAACCATAATCCGAGGTTAGAATCTTATGAACAAATTTAGTCTTTCATTTATAAATTTTCTTTTATACTAAAGGATTATTCAAATTTGCGTTCTTAAACCTAAGTATATGTTTGTTGCTATTTTGGAGCATATGTATGAAGTCTAAGTGTATATGCCCTAGACAGAAAATTTATATTGTTAAACTTTGTAATACCTCTATGGGCAGTGGTTATTTCTTGAAATTCTAAGATTAAATTAAAATGAATTTTATGAATGTAGTTGTATATTGTGCTTTAGTTTTAATTGTCCTTATGCACGCCTTAGGATCAAGGGAGTATGGAGCTAACGTTAACTGATTCCATGATTAAGAGACTGTTGATAAGCTTGAAAGGTAGGGATTCTATTACTCATCTTTTGTGAGGTTTTTATAGAATTAAAATTGATTGTTTTGCTGCAATATATATATATCTATGTTGAACTGATATTATATGAGTATCACATATGAAACTATGACATGGACTCGTCTTGTATTGTACGGCGAGGAACATAATGAATTGACACATGTTATAAATTGAGAAGCATGGTTAGGAAAACTAACTCTATTGATAATGATTTAATATAGAGAAATTGTGAGACATGAAAAGGGCGACGGTTACGTCCTTGGGCATGAATACCCTAAAAGGTAAAATAGGGGGAAGGTGATGACGCTTCCTTGGGTTGAAAGTCCCAGAACACACTGTACAGGAATTGATTTGGTGAGGACTCGGGGCTTGATGTCCCCTCACCGGAACACCCTTGGAATGTTTATAGGGTGATCAAGTGCGCCCATTTGGGTTTCGATGAGTTGAGTGATACTCAATTTAACATGGATACCTAGGAACAATGATGATTGGTAATATTTGTATAAATGTGTAATTATGATACTTGGTAATGATTAACTACGGTATCCATAAGATGTGATCATAATAAACCTCATAATCTGAAATATGATGTGACTTACTGACCATGCAGATTTTAATGTGGTAATGATAAAAACCTAAAGTTGAGTAATGGCTTTCTCTACTGAGCATAGTGTTGCTCATTCCCTTATGTTTATATCTTTTCAGGACTCACTAAGTGTAAGGTGGCTACGAGAAATATAGTTGAGGAAGTGATGTAGCTATATTACATTGGGACTGCTTCAATCGTTGAGAATGTTCTTCATGATAATGTAAGCATCAATTGTTACTTTCTGTGACTGTATTACAATGTGTTGAGGGTTAAAATGATGATGACAACAGTTTATATTATTAAATTTAAGGTGCTACATTAAAACTGTGGTTTATTTGTCGTTTATATTTTTATTTTTGAGTTGGGAGTTTTCATTTAAGTCCCGGGCAAATTTTATTTTTAAGGTTTTACTTTTATTATTTATTTTTATTTTATCTCATTAAAAACTGTTAACCCCCATATAGGGGCGTTACAAGTTAAAACAACATATCATAACGAATTGGCACAGGTAAGGAATTAAAGTTGTTTTTAAATATTAGGCCAATTGGCCAAAACAAGTCTCTAAGTCTCTTCCATAACTACACGCCGAAACTTCCTGTGTAGAAAATCAATACCTTCACGGAATGGAGCCCACTCATGCTTGCGCAAATGATGCGGGGCGTCAAGGGGAGGTAACATGCCCTGCAAAAATTACAAGTAACAAAACAACATTAGTATTTAGCTCACCTTCCACGAACCACACACTAGCTGAAACACAAGATGACAGAGAAAAACAAAACACAACATCGGGGTTCTCACCACAAATCTTAGGCTGTTGTGCCTTGGGAACAGAGCTTTTCTCAAGTACTGTGGCGTTTCAAGGTAGTTCAAGATTCTTATAAGAAAAGCTGCCCCACTTTCATTCTCATCCGAGTTATCTTGAGCTGCAATAATGCTAGAACCGTTTTCTGAGTTACTCTTATTGTCAAATACTACAACTTGTATGCATTTCAAATTCCTCTATTAATCAGATTTCCATTCTATATATTCATATATACATACATTTTATATATAAATGATGTCTTAAATACGGCAGATAGACCAATCCGACAAATGTAACATTTTTTGTTCGCCATTGCAACATTGTCATTAAGTTTGTGTAACATTATAAAATGTAGTCCATTTTAACGTTACATTCAACTTGCTTCAAAGTTATCATATTATACTAAAAAGTTACAAGTGCTAGATTGTGCGGCCACCGAAACCAAGACTTGCGATATGTGTGTGTGTGTGTGTATAGACACACACGCACTTTTCATTGCAAATAGCACTAAATAGCTCAAACAAAGTATCATCAACAAAATATAGGCTGAAATTGGAATTAGAGAGAGAAACCTCGTCGATTCGGAATATGGTAGCGACACGGGCAATCTGACCAGCCAACTGCAAATCCTGTTACAATTTTCTCGGAAACCAAACAGAAAAATTAGAGCTCTAGACGAGAGAGAAGTACTCGAGTGGCGAGTTCGAGAGACTGTGAGTTGTTGATGATGGAACCGGGCACGGCTAGGCTGACAGTAGGTATTTGCTTGGCTTCAGCTCTGTCTTCTTTGTCATCCTTCTTCGTCTTCGTTTTCTTCTTTTTTTTGAGAATTGCCATTAACAAGCTCAATCTCATCTTCTAGCTCTTGGTTTTGGGTGTTCAGAGTTTCTGTTTCTCTCTTCTTCTTCGCCATCGATGAGGGTTTTCAGAGTTGAGCCACGGGATTTTTCGGCCGTCGACTTTTGTTTTTGTTTGTGTTTTTGTTTCTATGTAAACGTAAATACACGTCCCAGTTTTCATTGTTTTTTCACTTGTTCAACTGTTGTTAAAATCTAGAAACCTATTTTTTTAATTTAAAAAACTTATTTTAATTTTACTGTTTATAAACTTTTTTAGTTTAAAAAATATAAAAATAAGATAAAAATATCTTTAATTAAACCTAAATTATTTATGAAATATATTCTTTTTAAAAAATATATTTTAAAATTTAAAAAGCCATAAAATTTATAAGATCTATTTTTTAAAATTTAATGTTTTGTTTTAAGATTTTTTTATGTTTTTAATGTATACAATATTTATCATAACCATTTAAGGGTAGTTATATTATTTTGCTTAATTTTTTTGATTCATGGGTTGAAACTGAAATAAGTTTTTAAAATTTTAAAAATACCTTTGTACTTTCTAAAAACAAAAAGACAAATTGAGAAAAGTTAAAACTATGATGTATAATTATACAATTAACCCTTTTGTTTTTTTTTTTTTTGTTTTTTATTCGTTTTGTTTGTTTGTTGAGCCATACTATTTAGCCCCATTGTGTAATAACCCCGCTATTAACAAAACCGTGAGACCTAGTATAAAAGGTACACTATATACTATAATGAAGCCCATGATTTTATGAGTAGCATGGTTATAACCCCATAAGAATGAAAAGAATTATTATTATTATTATTATGCAGTTTGTTTCGGTTTGATCCTAAATATTAAATCACATGGGTTATTTACCTTTTTATACTTTGTATTTTAAGTTTATTCAAATAATATACATTTGGTTTTTAATCTTATCGAATTTATACCTTTAGATCATATTTAATGCACAAATTTTTACCTTTTTCAAATCAATCTTCAATTTTGACATAAAAATTATCCAAAATGACCTCAAATTAAAAAAATAAGATAACTTTAAGAACTTAAAAAAAGCTTATACCAAGGTTTTTGCCCTAAAAATGTATATAATATCTTTAAAAATAGGTGTTTTGTATGTTTTTATTTTTGTTTTTTTCTTTTGTTTGAAAGTTTTATTTTTTTCTCTTTTACTTAAGGATAATTTGATTAATTTAAAGGTCAAAATCAACAATTGATTGAAGTAAGGTATAGATTTGTATATTAAATATAATCTAAAAGTATACATTCAATGAGATAGAAAACTAATGATATAGTTTTTAAATTAATCTAAAACATAAGGTATAGAAAGATAAATATCTCTATTATAATGGATGGACAAATCTTTTATATTTTTCATAAATAATGGACGGATCTTATTATAAAACTATAATGTAAAAAAAAAATGAGTAAGAAAGATTTTAGGATGAGAAACAAAAGGAGCAAGGGCACATAACAGACCAAAATTTTTCCAAAACATCGTATCAAATATATATATATATATGTATATATATATATTTCAGAACAAAAAAAGAAACAGAATTTCTCAAGATAAATTAAACCAATAATTAGACAAAACAACCATCAATTTAAATCCAATTGAGAATCCTAGTTATAGGAATACCCAAAATCTATTACCGGATATAGTTTTAAATATAAAGTGTATACTATAAAGCTCTCGCATCTTAAAATATAAATGAAAAATAGTTAAAATTTTTATATGTTATAATAAATTGGTTCTAATTTTTTGTTTTAACTGCATTGTCAAACGCACTCATTATTTTGGGTGTTTTTATCTTAATTCTTAATATACCTATATATAGCATGTTGTGGCCTGCATATATCTTCATCTGTTACAAATTAAAGTTTAACTAAGAATGAATATGTAGCATTTCTGCTTAGTACTTAATGAATAGCTGCTATTTTTGCTTAATTAATAGGTATATATACTAGTTCAATCCCATATGTTATGCATGTGGGGACTAATTTTATAGGCTTCATTCATATATTAATAGGGTATTTAGCATGGTAGTTAGAACCATTAGTTAGAAGTGTAAACACTATAGCATATAAGAGTTATATACTGTAGTAACTTTTTTTGCTTTTACTGCAGCATGTGAGAACTTTACACTATTCCTAATTGAAAAGTTAGTTAGAACCAACTAATGCCAAACAGGCTATAAGTTTTAATAACTGTGGTTATTTTTTAACGTATTCAGTAATAAAGATAAGTTAGTTATTACTTAACACGCAACTAACTCAAATATCTTCATAAATATGGCTTTTAAAACAATGAGAATTGCACACGGAAAAAATTAAATAGAAGCACACCTAAAAAATATTATTTAATAGGACCACGTGGGGAAAAATTATTTAAAAAAACACATTAACAAATGATGACATTATAGGAGATTTTTGGCAAGATTAAAATTAAATGAAAAACAAAAATTAAGCAGGGTACATACGAAAGAAATTACATTATAAGAGCATGATGAGACTGTAAAACTGTATATTTTACAAGGCTTAAATCATTTATTTATGCTTTTATTTCTCATTAAATCCTCTAATTAATAACATTTTTGTGTTAATAAGTATTTTTGTGTCTTAGTGTGAAAATGTATTTAAAAATATATTTTTAGTGTATTTTTATGTTTAATAATATTTTTGGTAATTTTTAGAGTCGTTTCGGTATGTTAAATAAGTGTTTAGTTTGTAAATAGTTAAAACCGTAAAAATAATGTGTGGTTATTTTATTTTGAGTTTTAATGTGTTTGATAGTGTGTTTTAAGTTTGTAAATATGTCCTACTATATTTTTAGTAATTTCTAAAAATATTTCCAAGTCATAAAAATCATATATGTGCTAAACCGAAAAAGACTGAAAATTTTATAAGTTATTATCTATTTTTAATTAAGTTTGTGTGTTTTAATGTAAAATAAATATTTTAATATTTTTATAAATATTATGTTTATAAAATAATTAATTTTAGTGTGTTTGTGAATTTTAGATTTAAAATCTGGAGGAAAAACGAAGCAAAACTGTGCAAAAACGGACAAAATCGGACATCAAATGTATAAAAAAAATTTTAAAAAATCAAATTTTAAAAATTGGAAGACACGTGGCGTGTTTCTGACCCTTGGATGAGTTGCCAATCGATCCAAACCGTCCGCGTGTCAGCACCTCATCCATTACGTGAGCGAGTTTCAATAGTGTGGTCCACATGTCGATCTGTGATTCGCGCGTGTATTACACGCGTCGACAGCTCTCACGTGCATCAAAGAGTGATTCAGGCCTTGTCCAATTGTGTGCATTCGTTTCAACGTGCAGCCGTTCTTCCAGCCGCTGGATCAAATGATGCTGACCAATCTAACGGTCTTTGTTTGTGGGCCACGCAACCCCACCTGGGCCCATTTTTGCGTTCGTCTAGGAGCCGTTGGATTGCGTGTTCAACGGTCTAGATCGTGCATGACTGAAGCTTCCAGCCGTCACGCCACAGAGAATCTCAGCGAGATTCTCACACACTGATGAAGGCCCAGCGCGAAGAAAAAGAGAGGGAAATTTGGATCATCATGATCCATTTTTCAACACTCGAACAGTATAAATAATTAAAAGAATCTCTCAATAGTAACTCTTAAGGCTTATAAATACCAAGGCATTTGCCTCAGTTCAGACACTCCTCAATAGGCCTTTAGCCCTCTTTCTCCTTCTTTTCCTTTCTGCTGAGTTAGACTCAGCAGTAACCCTTTTAGGTAAAATAATAATAATAATAAAATAATGTCTAAATTAGAGTAGAGTGTCTGGTGAGGCAAAGAGATGATCTCATATGCATAGTATTCTGGTATGGATTTTGACTCTATATCTGTGTTGTAATGCTTATATTTTTGTAGAATAAATTATATCTTTATGTTTTCAATAATTATTTTTAATGTTGTTATGCTACCAATTTTTACATAAATTCAGTCATGCTTTCTTTATGTAATTTAATTGTATTGCATAATTAATATTAATAATAATGAAATGATGCTTAATTTTATGAAATGTCTTTTATTGTAATATGACTTGTTATATTGTCGATTCTAGATATTTCATAAGACAAAGTGCTGTTGGAGTTAATGTGAAAATTTATTCCACTAAAATATATTAATTTTGATTTGTTATTATCTTTTCTATCTTAAAATTATGTTGATTATAATTGTAGTGACAGCGGTTATAGTTTTCATAATTAGTGCACTTAATCATTAGTGAGATATGATTATTTTGCTATTTTTATAGGAAAACCCTTACTGCATTATGGCTTGCTATATTGTCGCTCTCGGTTGACCTATAAAAATAGTAAAAGTGCTTTCAATTAACGAGAAAAAATATAATAAATCAAATGCTTTAGATAATTATTAATTAGAGGTAAAATTCCATACCAGTTGTGAAACATATAAAGGATTCTCAAAGCTTCACCCCTTTAATTTTATGTTTTAAATTTTGAATTAAAAAAATCACAAAAATATTTCTTTTACTTTTAAACTTTTCTTTAAAAAACTGCTTGCTTCTTTGACCGTTTATATTTATCAATCTCTCGAGTTATAAATTTTCATCTCTCTGTGGATACGACAACCTTTTTATACTACAAACGTCCGCCGTTTAAGAAGAAACACATTTTGGGGCGTTACCAGAGCAAAGAAAGGGAACACGCATTTAAATCTCCCCAACATGAACAAATTAAGGGGATGCATTTTCAGTTGGGAAAAAAATTAAAAAGATGGTGTGAAAAATCTTTAAAAGAAAGCACATTTCCCTAAAAAATGGAAAAAAAAAATCGTTACCACAGGCCAATTAGAATAACCCAACAACATATTTTAATAGGGATAAGTAAGGAAAAAATATTTTCAATAAACAATAGAAAATGAAATTATAAAACAATTAGGGCTATATTTGGAAAAAGCTATTTTGATAGGGGCAAAATAACAGGCAATGAAGAAGTAATAAAAAATTAGATAAAATTTTTTATGATGTATTTTTTAAAAAATTAAGATTTGAAAAAAGGGAAAAAAATAGATATAGTTTTTTGAAAACTAATTAAAAAGTAAAATAACAAAAAGAAAAAAAGGGAAACGAATTGTGCCTGACGAATCGTCCCCCACTTTAGAAACGCCGCCTAACCCCTTTTAAGATAGTAAAAGATGAGAAAACTGAAACAAATTTTTTTTTTCTTAGCATTTGGAATGTGATTAGCATGATGATTTTTTCTCCTTTTTTTTTTAATTTATTCTCTCTATATTAATTCATAGAGCTAACCTCAAAAAAAAAAATCATAGAGTTTTTTACAAATTTATACCTCGTAGTTTTAACTATTTCTTAATTTGTCTTTTTATTTTTGGAAACTATAAAAGTATTTTTTATATTTAAAAACTTGTTTAATTCCATCCCCACAAATAAAAAAATTGACAAAAAGATATAATTACTTTTAAACTATTATGAAAAATATCTTATAGATTTAAAAACATAAAAACTCCTTAAACAAAGCATTATATTTTTCAAGGAAAACACTTAGGTTTTCTGGCTTTTTGAATGTTAAATATTTTTTAAAAATATTTTTCAAGAAGAAAATAATATTTTAAAAACACATTAGGTCTAATTAAGTATATTTTTATTTTATTTTTTTGTCCAAAAAATCTACAAAGGATAAAATCAAAATAAGTTTTTTAAACACAAAAAATATCTTTATATTTCCTTAAAACAAAAGAATAAATTAAGAAACAATTGAAACTAGGAGTATAGTAACAGTTACGTAATAAACTTTTAATTCAAAACTTCTCCTCTTTATACCTTTTTGTCGTTTTATAGTTATACTTTTTGTCGTTTTGCATTAGATGTCGTTTTTATGACGGTGTTGTCGTTCATTTCATGTCGTTTTGTGGAGGTGCCGGTTTTCGTTGCTCTTTTCCAACGTTTATCGTCGTTTTCTCGGAATATGTCGTTTTTCTAATGTTGTCGTTTCCACTCGATGTATTTTTGCCATACCCGTTCATTGCGTTATGCGAGTCTTTTTTTTTAAAAAAATAATTTTATCGTTTGTTTTTCTAGCGTGCTTCTCAAAAAAGAAAAAAAATATATAAAGAATTGACCCACTCATGTAACCTCCATTCACCGGTTAAAAAAAATCCATGTATTTAAAGGAAGCTTTCTACGGCAAGAGAAAATAAATAAAAGATGAAATCACACTGTAACTATAAAACTTTTTTTTAAAACTCATATTAACATTAATTAAACTTTACATGAGGTTCTGGTCGAAGCGTCAAAGTCTAGGAATATTACAGAGGTGTTATCCTTCGTTCGCAGCGTTCTTGCCTCACTCAACAAAAAATTAGCAATCTTCTCCGCCGAATTCCCGTTCTCCGAAGAGCATCTCTCCTTAGCCTATGCAGCTCAAAAGTAGAAAAATCAGTATTTTCATTTTTATTTACTTTTATGTTTTAATAACTTCTAAACCGAAAAAAGTTCCATGTTAAATTATATTAAAGGAGAAAGTACCTGAAGGACAAGCTGAACAGCCTTCTTGACGCTAATGACATCCCACAAGCCATCACTGAAATTCCAGAATCAATATAGTAGTCTTTAAAGTTGCAGAATCATGGTTTTGCTTTGTTCGTTCTTTTAAAGATTGAAACGTAGGCCGAAAAAAATAAATTAGTACAGAGATTGGCCAACATTTTTCCTTTACGAGGATACTTTGTTAACATAGTACTAGAATAAAAGGCACAGCCTAAAAGAAGAACATGGCTTAAATAAAAAATCTCAAGAAAAGACCCAATTTGTACAAGAGGGATTTTGACTACGACGAGTATTGAAATTACGGTCTGAATATCAAATGTTACAAACAAAAGAATCCAAAGGAAATACCTTGCTATCAGTGCAAATGCCTTGCTCGCTTGATTGATAAGAACAACTTGACTTACATACGGCTCCGAACTAAACCGGGCATCCTGCTGTTTAAGAAATTTGTCACCAAGCATTCGAGCAAGAGTCAGACCTGAGGAAGAGGGCAAAACGTGAGCAGTGATGCAAGTAAAATGATGCAAGTCTCGACGAAATTGAAGTTCGCACTTACCATATAGACGAGTTTCCCCTTCTTTTAATGGCTCTCCTCTTTCTTCCATCCGAAGTCTTTCGGTATCACTGCTCACTCTATGGTCCTCCGACATCTTAATATATTTCCCATCAACACTGCCACAATTAAATCGTGTTCAATATAAATATAATGTCGCAGGTACAAATCAGAATTGGTATCTCACTTCACGTGGATTTTGTACACGCACGAGATAAAAAACTGAATCAAAATCAATTAACCAGGTGAAAAACAAACTGCCGATGTCACAAGATGCAGTAGTGAACACCACATTAACAGTAAACACACAATCAGGACAGGTGCATATGCATCCGAAGGCATATCACATTACATCATAGTTTCTTCTTTTTTTTTTTGGGTGCTTGAACAACATCATATTGTTATGAGAATGGAACTTGGCAGGTATGGACGTTGACACTGGAAAATTCTTGCTGCCCCCAACCTTATATATCTTCTTCTAGCCTTGACTCAAACTAAAGGATAATACATAATACATATGTATAGAAGAAATGTAAAGGATCTCGTAGTAGGTTAGTAGGTCTCACGCAAAATAGAAGCAAGCAAAACTATGCACGTGTAATGTTATTTTATTCAAACAAAACATATTTTTTCGCAATGATATGTTATTCAAGAATCCGAAG
This sequence comes from Artocarpus heterophyllus, assembly GCA_025403435.1. Classification (NCBI taxonomy): domain Eukaryota; kingdom Viridiplantae; phylum Streptophyta; class Magnoliopsida; order Rosales; family Moraceae; genus Artocarpus; species Artocarpus heterophyllus. Next base: position 12,796,224 of record CM046351.1, read on the forward strand.
AAGGATGACAACACGAGACATACTTAATAACACAGGCGGAGTCCCCAACATTTGCACATTGCGCATAGTAATTCTTACCGCCATCAGCCCATACCAGAAGCACTGTTGCAGTACAACCCTGTAAAGAACTAATTTTTATTATACACGGACTTATGGCTTCAAAAAGTTTATTTACATATCCAGTTGAAGAAGAAAAAAAATCACAAAATTTTGAAGATTCGGTCAAACTTGGACTGAGGACTAAAGAAAGAAGGAAAGAAACCTCATAATGGTGATTCATGCATGCTTCTGCCTGAAAAAATGCATCTCTTAGAACATCGGAAGCATCACACAGCGACAACACCCTCTCCCTTCTAAGTGAATCCGACAAAATAGAAGCAACCATCTTAGGCAGAACTCTGCAGAATAGAATTATCACAGTACTTAAAATAAATATCACATAGCCACTAAGAAGAACTAAAAAGGATGCAAAACTCGGTAATTCGATATAAACTATGAGGTGTCTAGTGTTAAGTAGCCTCAATCAGCACGTCAATCCTCTTATGAAAAAGAAAAACTGACGGTTAGAAAAAGAAGAAGAAGCCTGATGAAGAATTAGATTATAACATTGCATTTAAGCTTGCATGTTTACATAGTAGGATATATTATAGCCTTAATATTTAATAATTTTAAATTAGATTTATGTTTATCTCGTAAGATTATTTAGAATTATCTTATGTTTATCTTATTATTTTATTTATTTATAAATAGCTTACTGCTTATAATTTTGATTTGGAGAGTTGATTAATGAACATTGAAATCATTGGTTTTCCTCCTCAAGTTCTTATTCCCACCCTGGAATCCCTTCATTTCTCTCTTGTGGTTCTATTTGTATCTACCTATATTGGTTCTCTTTCTCTTCTCAAATCTCTCTATTTCTATCTAAATTCTATCTTTTCCTTAGATCTATCTTGGTCCTACATCAAAGCCTCTATAGCAGTATTATGTACCAAAGGATATCAAGTCTTTCTTTCTGCATTTATCAATTCACACTTCGGTCACTAGAATCCTCCTTTTCACTATCATTATAACTTTTCTAGCTGGTTAGATTTCAAAATGAAAAGGCCACGACAAAGTGAAAGTCACAAAATTTAAATACTGACTTGCTGGCAGTCTCAGCAGCCTCTGCTCCACCATGCCCGTCGCAAATACCAAATAATCCAAACTGCAAGGTAAGCTTTTAGCAAATGTCAGCACTTCCAGAAAAAATGCACAGTCCTTTCAATGAAAAGAAAAAAAGGCAGGTAGCTTTCTAAGAACCTGATCAACCCCGGGAAGAGGCCATTGGTAATAGCATACATCTTCCATGGGATGCTTCTTTCCTCCACGACGCAAAGCCATGGGATCAGATGCCACGCCAACTCCAAAGGGGATCTGACATTCGTTTTGTGAAGTAATATGGACCTGAGACAGATAACAAGATTAATCAAAAGAGTTCGCTGCTATGGGATTATACCATGCTAGCCAAATATGAAGTTGCAGTTTTAGAAACCCATGGGGAAAAAAGGAAGTAAAACCATGGACAAACAATACTAATGATCATAGCAGAGTGTATAACATGCCACATTAATGGTCCATCCTTTCTCTTCCATGTGTTAGAAGTTGATTATGAGCTGAACTCAGAACTATTGTGAAAAAAGAAATGACCATGATAAAACGAGATAAGAGACTTGAACCACAAATATAGAGGCATATAGACTAACACATATTTTTGAAGTTGTTCCAAGAGTTATTATGTCTCCACTTGCAAGCGCCATCGGTTCACCCCACTGTCTACTTCCAGAATCAGAATGATTAATTGGCTGAGAATTCAAAAGTGTTCCATTAAGGCTACCCATGTCCGTCAGTTCCCATCTCAAATTCTGTATCCAACAATATAAATAGTTACTGTGCTGTAGCAGATTCAAGACAAAGGCAAGTCCAAGTGGCATGGACATGAAGATGCTTACATTTAAATTCCAGTTTATTAATGCATGCTTCCCCGACACCTCTGAATCCTTCAGCAACAGATCACTTGGAGAAACCCTTCCAAGTGTTAGAGGAAGCCTAGAGGAATTTGTTGACTGTACAGAACAACGTAACCCTCGAGAAGGCCCAGAAATAACCTCCAATATGAGGCAGCTTCCTGCACGTCTAACGGAAATATATTATGCGTGTTTCATGAACGTATCCAACCAAAACCTACTTTGACATTACCCTTTTCCACATTTAAGTGAAAGAGACAAGAACTTACTTTGATCAAAGAAATTTTTGGCAATATATGCTTGAGACCTCTCACGTTCTAAGCTCTCTCTACTGCGTTTCTTTTCTTCCCCTAAGTGGTGTCTTAACAATGGACGCATAAGTGTCTGACCAACCAAAACATCTTCTGAACGATCAGCAATCACATCTAGAACCAAGCTATCACCTGAGAAGAGCAAACGATATATTTTCAATTTTCTTGAAGGCATAAACATCGCATTAAGCATAACCATCAAGTGAAAAAATTAAAGAGCCATATGCAGAACATGCTTACCTTGGGCCAAACCGGGAGCTATAGTAGCAGCCCTTGGCTTGTGAACAAGTCCCTGTGCTCGGGGTGAGCGGAAACGCCCATCATTTTGGAAACATGCTCCCTCTAAGTCGGAATCTCTTGGCAACTCATCGATTTGATTCGGTGTCGAATCCACATCATCAGAGACAAGAGGCCTCTCTAGCCCACCAACCTAAACATATTCCAGAAGTTCAAAGACTGAATGCTATATAAAGTCATAACTTCAGAAATACTAATCTTAATTTCCAACTTCCATTCCTTTCTTGTAACATCTCATAAATAATAGAAATAACAAAATCATAATAGGAAAACCCATCAAGTGCTTTATTCTTTTTTGGTAAAAGAAAAATGCAGAGATTATGGAACAGTCCACTATAAAGTGTCACAGCTCCCTCAAGTACAAAGTTACTTTCAGATATCATATTCAGTCTAAAATCTATCATCATCAAAAAACATAATCAGTCAGTTCTAACTTCTAACTTCTAACATCAAAAGTTCAAACAACCACCGAATTTCGCATTTGATAAACTTCTAGTTCTTTAACAAAACTAAAGAAAACATCCAACTCTCACATTTAAATTCAAATTTCATAATCACACTCTCATTACTCCCATCAATTTCACATACATTCCGAGCCAACAAAGAAAAAGAAAAAAAATCGAGATTTTTGCAATGCATCGGATAACTAAACATCCCTACAAACATAAATGATCCAATTTTGGAACAAAACGAATAAAACTGAAAACACAGCAATCAAATTCGATGGCACAAACATGATCCTAAATTCCCCCAAACATTTTCCCACGCTTTCTCAGAATCCAAAGGCCCGCATTGCACCAACGACTACGAATCGAACTGCGAAGTCGATAACGAGATCGGAAACGAAAACGAAAACCTCCGACGGATTGGGGAGAAAAATGGAAAGAGAAGACAAGATTGTTTTGTGTGATTTTTGGAAATTTGGTTTACCTTGATTGTTCGAGCACGAGAGAAGGAGAAGAAACGCCATGGTTTGAAGCAGATGAGGAGAATGATAAGGATCAGAAGCAGCATAAGGAGGAGAAGAAGAAGAAGAAGACCGACAATGCTATCCAACATCGCCATACTCGTCGTTCTCTCTCTCTCCCAAAGGAGAATAGAGATTGGCTTGGGGTTTGCGAGAAGCTCGCTTTGAAATGGTCGCACCAAGAAATTATAATTATAATTAATTATGATTATAATTATAAGTAACAATAATTATTTTTACATATATGTATATACATATATAGTGAGGGTGTTTACTTGTCCTATTTTTACCTCTTGAGAGTTCTTTATTTTCCATTTTCCATCTCTTTTTGATTGAATATTTCCATTTTCCTTTCTAATTTAATAGGTAAACTTCTTTTCTCCTTTTCCTACAATATAACACTATTGTATTGAACAAGTTTTTTTTACTAGCAAAATAAATAAATATAGATACAATCATACGAAAAAAGATTTTATTAATGATTTTTTCTTTCTGATATACATATTACAAGTAACTACATTTCCTATATTATTATGCATTTGGATAATTATAATAATATAATAATGATGAAGATAATAATAATTTTTACAATTCCTTAGTTTAGTTCCATTTTTACCACTATTATAAACAAGTTTTTTTTTTTTTTTTTTTATAGAAATACAATTATAACGGGTTTCCACAATTCTGATATACATATTGCAAGTAAGTAAAACTTTTATAATATATTGTTATGCATCTCGATAAAACTACACCATGTAGGAATTATAAAGTATATTGATTCAATGGACAAGAAAACTATAATTGTATATATTCTATGTAATATAGGTTCTGTTTGTTTTTGTTTTCAAAATTTTTAAAAATATTTTTGTATATTTTTAACATAATTCTTAAAAAAATTTATTTTTTAAAATAAAAATATTTTTATTTATTTTAAAAATAATATTAAATAACTCCATGTTCTCTAAATCAGATGCATACATAACCGGCCTCTCCGGCTAGAGTTTCTCTTTTCCTATTTTTAATATAAAAAATGGCCTATAAAACTATTATGAAAAAATTCTGCAGAAAAAGTACAATTGTACAGATTTGGCATCCATGCGTTTATAGGCGGGATATTCTAGACACCTCACTGTTCTTTTTGGGTTTGGTTTTTGTTTTTGTCCATAAGTGACCAAAATGATTGGGCCTAAAGTTCCCCTTGGCCCAACATGAAAATATGGCTGGGTGGTGGTCTCTCTGGTCCCTACGGCCCAATCCATGATAACAATGGTCACTGGGTTTGAGTTGTAGACCCAGATGGTAGAGAGCCAGTGTGAGCGGACGGTGATTGACCTATGGTTCAACCGTGGGTTAAAAATCAAGAAGAATGCTGAATACAAATGCACTTGCAAGTGACACGAGTATAATATCTCAACCGTCGGTTGTTAAAGAATCCACATGGGTTTCAATCTCACATTGAGCCCCACATGAACCATTGGTTTTGTTAACATTTCTAATGAATTAATGTCATACCGTTTTATTGGCTTTTCTATATATCTTTATGACTCATGTTCAAAAAAATAAAACCTTCCATTTTAAATATTAGACATTGACCGTTTCATTATAATCGTTTTAACGAAATCAATTGAACGCCGCCTTTTTTACATGGTATACCGACCGTTTCGATCTTGTTTTAAATCAATCATTAATCAATATAACTATTCATAATAAGATATATTGCTTAGCATAAAAGGGAGGGTAAAAAACCTATATGAGAATGCCATTACTCATTGCACAAGAGTGTATATCATCACAATAAAAATATGAAGAAATGGCTGGTTGGTGGGGCTTCCCATCCCATCTAACAAATAGGAAAAAGAGAAGCCCTTGGCCATTCATGATTATTATTAAATTCCAGCTAAGAACAAGAAATGAAAAGAAAAATGCACTTAAAATATCAGAAAATAATGGTAGTGAATTTGGTCATACCAGGAGATGAGAGAGATCTTCAATGATTCCGTCCAAACTTGACATGGGAATGGAGAGCAATGAAGAACAGGATCCAAACAAGATATACAATTTAGGTATGGACAGAAATTTCATTGGGACATGTTATTTTTATTGTAGGAGGAGAGCATAAATGGTAAGTAGAATAAGAGTATGGCAGTTTGTTTTGTTTATTTGGAAGGAATATTAGGAGGGACACAATCAATGAAAATCTTCCGACTTTGGTTATTTATAGTAAAACGGTTTTTCTTAAGGGTCCGTGAGAAATTAGTGTATTGTTCATGTATATGTTAGATAGTCAAAGTAAGAAATTTTTTTCTTTGTTTTGGGAAAACCCCTAGTCAAAAAAGAGTTGAAGGTAATTAATATAGTCTTTTTCTAGGAGATTTTTTGTTCTTCTTGATAACAATAATAATAATAATAATATAGTCTATTTCTAGGAGATTTTTTGTTCTTCTTGATGATGATGATAATAATAATAATAAGAAAAGAAAGTGGATTCAATTGAACCTCTACTTTGCATTAATTTTAATTTTTCTTAAAACTCCGTAATAATTAGTAAACATTTCAATGCCTTCTTTTGGAAAAATTATAATTGATAAAGCTTCACTTGCTTGGAGGCAAATATTTATCAACACTACATTAATTAATTTTACGCTTGACGGTAGACTTTTTGCAAAAGCAATGCTGGATAAATCCATCGATGCCAGAAAAACATATTGACATTAACACAAAAGATTGGGCTAAGGAACACTTCTAATTAACCTCGACATAATATTAATTAAAAAAAAAACTCTTGACAATATTCAATATTAAGCTAGCAAACACAATACTAACATGAATTTAAAGAACAATATTCTAGTTATTACTAGTTTATCATTAGTCTAATGATGACAACCATTGATTATAAAATATCATTTATGAACTTAATGATAATTATTAAGCTCGAGAATACGATAATATGATCCTAAAGAGTAATTTTATTTATGATCGCCAATCATCACGTGAGACTGCCTCACGAACCATATTAGATGAATAAATACATATACACGCCTATAATTAGGCTAGCAACCACAATACTACCATGAGACGATCATTAGTCTAATGATGACGGGCCTTAATCATAAAATACCGTTTGTGATCTTAATAATGCAGTAATGTGAACCCAAAGAGTAATTTTATTAATGATCATCTGTCATCATATGATGCAACATCGATATTATACTAGGTTAACAAATACATGTATTCACTTCAATAATTATAATTAGGCTACCAAATACAATATTAACATGAATTTAAAGAGCAATATTCAATATATTATTAGTTTATCACTAGTCTAACGATGACGGCCATTAATCATAAAACATCTATTTGTGATCTTAATGATATTTATTAAACTTAAGAATATGGTAATGTGAGCCTGAATAGTAATTTTATTAATAATCATCGGTCACCATGTGACGCAACCTCAATAATCATATTAGGTCAACAAATACATATTAGGCTAGCAAACACAATACTAACCTGTTTGTTATTAGTTTATCATTAGTCTAATGATAACGGCCATTAACTATAAAATACCGTTTGTGATCTTAATAATATTTATTAAGCTCGAGAATACGGTAATGTGAACCTAAAAGGTAATGTTATTAATAATCACTGTTCACTTTTGACACAAGTTCACAACCTTGATAATCATATCAGGTTAACAAATACATGTATTCACCTCACTAATTATAATTAGGCCAGCGAAAATGTACTAATTTCACCTAAATGGCTCTTCTATTGATTATTAGCATGAGAATCACGTGCCTAAGGCTAGCGAAAATATACTAATTTGACCTAAATGGCTCTTCTGTTTATTATTAGCGTGAGAATCACGTGCCTTAGGCATATGGTGATTATGTGAGTTTTTCGCCCCAAAAATTGTAACATTATAATACACAAAAAGGATAGAAAAACTTTATTAAATTAATTGTAACAATTTTTATCAAATTAGTTAAATGTCAATATTCCTTAAATATGTTAATCTTCTTTAGTTCAATTTCATTTTAATTATTGAAAATATTATTTTGATAGGAGATCAACTTTTTAAAAAACTAAGCAAACATTTGTGAGGAAATGTTATTATTAATCACATCATTATGCAAACTTAAATTTACTCGAAATAGTCTATGGTCATATCTGTGAACCATGACAAAATTATATTTATTGGTTAGGAGATCTAAAATTGCACCGGTTATATGAACATATTAGTGTCTTAAAAAAAAAAAATAGAATACAAACTAGCCATGTGGACTAAACTTAACCCATTGGATTTAAACAAAGTAAAGAAAGGGTAAGTTAACCATTGGATTTGTATAGTAGAAGGTTAAAGTTCTATATAATAAAGTGTGACACCCATTATTTTTTTAACGGATATTATGGTAATTAAATTAAATAGTAGTGTGTCAATTGAAATTTGTTTCATCTAAAATATATTCATTCTATTCATTTCTACCTATTTTGAAATTTTCTAAAATTTTTCAATACCTATTTAATATATTTACAGAAACAACCTTAGAACTTCTCGTTATTTATGAAAATGTCATTTTAGCATTACGTGATCAAAAGTCTTCTAAGGAGACTCACTTCTTCATCTGCCTCAATTATTTCTCTCTCCCTATCTCTTTCACGTCTTTCTATTTTTCTTGCTTTGCATTTCTCTCCTTTCTTTCTTTTTTCTTTTTTCTTTCTTCTTTCTTCTTTCTTCTTTCTTCCACGATAAGATTAGCAGAGAGAACTAAAGGAAGAGCTCAAACTTTCTTTAAGATTTTCAAGATCTTTTCTCATAAATCTTCACAAACAACTTCTCACAAGCTCAAGGATCAAGGACATTTAAATGTTTTCAAGATCAAACAATGGATTTGAGCTAAGTTTTGAGGTTAGATTTTCAAAAACTTTAATCTTGATTTTAAGTTGTATTTGATATGAAAATTTGTGAGAAATATGTTTTTAATATTTACAGAAGGTTATGTATTGTTTATATATAGTTTTTATGTTTAAAAAAGCTGTTAGAAAACTAAGAATTGGATTAAAGGGCTTAGAAAATGAATTCTGGGTTCTCTGTATGAGTTTTTTTTAAAAAACTACATGTCGTTTTTTCTTTCATATAGAAATTCAATAAAAACAAGCTTTGGGTTAAAGTTCTATATAATAAAGTGTGACACCCGTTATTTTTTAACGGATATTATGGTAATTAAATTAAATAGCAGTGTGCCAATTGAAATTTGTTTCATCTATAATATATTTCATTCTATTCATTTCTACCTATTTTTAAATTTTCTAAAATTTTTCAATACCTATTTAGTATATTTACATAAACGACCTTGGAACTTCTCATTATTTATGAAAATGTCATTTTGACATTACATGATCAAAAGTCTTCTGAGGAGACTCACTTCTTCACATACCTCAATTATTTCCCTCTCCCTATCTCTTTCACGTCTTTCTATTTTTCTTTCTCTGCATTTCTCTCCTTTCTTTCTTTTTTCTTTCTTCTTTCTTCTTTATTCTTTCTTCCATGATAAGATTAGCAGAGAGAACTAAAGGAAGAGCTCAAACTTTCTTTAAAATTTTCAAGATCTTTTCTCATAAATCTTCACAAACAACTTCTCACAAGCTCAAGGATCAAGGAGATTTGAACGTTTTTAAGATCAAACAATGGATTTGAGCTAAGTTTTGAGGTTAGATTTTCAAAAACTTTAATCTTGATTTTAAGTTGTATTTGGTATGAAAATTTGTGAGAAATATATTTTTGATGTTTAAAGAAGGTTATGTATTGTTTATATATAGTTTTTATGTTTAAAAAAGCTATTAGGAAACTAAGAATTGGATTAAAGGGCTTCGAAAACGAATTCTGGGTTCTCTGTATGAGTTTTTTTACAAAAACTACATGTCGTTTTTTCTTTCATACATAAATTCAATAAAAACAAGCTTTGGGTGTGATTCGAACCCCCAATCTCAAGAAACAATAAAAGGGGAGTCAAACCATTAGTATAAAGGTAATTATTTGATTATTTATGTTTCAGAAATCATAAATAGTTTTCTATAAAGCTTGTAATTTCAAATAATTTTATTTTAATAAACATCCAACTTTTTAATTATTTTAATTATAAATATTTTAAAATCATATTACTTATTTAAAGAATCCATTTTCACATTTCTCATACCAAAATAAAATTCGTATATTTTAATTTTATTGTTATTTTAGCATTTACTAAAATTAAGTTAAAAAAGTGACATTCACAATTTTAGTACGTTAATGATTATGGCACACTAATAAAAATAAATGATAAATTGACATAATTAAAAATTAGGATTTAAGTTAAGTATGATTTTTTTATACGTTTTAGGACAATAGCATGCTTGGAGCTTACGTGGTGAATTGTGTAAGCTAGGAATTGTCAGTGGATGTTTGTAAAGAGGTAGGGATTCTATTACTCATCTTTTGTAAGGTCTTTATGGAATTAAAATTGATTATTTTACCGCAGGATGTATATATCTATGTTGAATTACTATTATATGAGTATCACATATGAAACTATGACATAGACTCGTTTTGTATTGTACGACGTGGAACATAATGAATTGACACATGTTGTCATAAATTGAGAAGTATGGTTAGGAAAACTGACTCTATAAATAATGATTGCATATACAGAAATGGTGAGACGTGAAGAGGGCGACAGTTACATGCTTGGACACGAATACCCTAAAAGGTAAAATAGGAGGAAGGTGATGACGCTTCCTTGGGTCAAAAGTCCCAAAACACACTGTACAAGAATTGACTTTGTGAGGACTCGAGGCTTGATGTCCCCTCACCGGAACACCCTTGGAATGTTTAGAGGGTAATCATGCGTGCCCATTTGGATTTCGATAAGTTGAGTGATACTCTATTAAACGTGGGTACCTAAGAATAATAATGAACTATAATATTTGTATATATGTATATGTATGAAACTCAGTAATGATTAACTATGGTATCCACAAATATGATTATAATAAATTTCATAATCTAGATAATGATGAGTACTAACAAACCATGCAGGTTTTAATGTGATAATGATAAAAACCTAAAGGTGAGTAATGGTTTTTCCTACTGAGCATATTGTCGCACATTCCCTTATATTTTCATCTTTTCAGGACTCACTAAGTGTGAGGTGGCTACGAGAAAAATAGTTGAAGAAGCTATGTAGCTATATTACGTTATGACTACTTCAATTGCTAAGAACGTTCTTCATGATAATGTAAGCATCAATTGTTACTTCTGTGACTGTATCAAAATACGTTGAGGGTTGAAATGATGACGACGACAGTTTATATTATTAAATTTAAGGTGCTACATTAAACTGTGGTTTAATTGTCGTTTATATTTTTATTTTTGATTTGAGAGTTTTCATTCTAGTCCTAGGCAACTTTATTTTTGAGGTTTTACTTTTATTTCTGATTTTTATTTTAATTTATTAAAAACTATTAACCCCCATATAGGGGCGTTACATGGGGCGTTACATAAAGTGTAACGCCCATGAATTTTAAATGAAATTAATTATATTAAATTTCGTTATTAAGTGTGTTGAGTGCGATTTAGTTATTAATTTTAGTTTTACAAAATTGTGTTGCATATTCTATTTTTAACGTCATTCAAAACCCTGATTTTTAAGTCTTTAAATGTCAAATTATATTTTTGCCCACACATTACTTGCCTTTGAATTACAAAATTGCCATAGTTGTCTCTTTAAATTTGCTTTCACGTGTAAGAAGTCCCAAAATTTTCATCAGACTTCGTTCTTTCTTTCTTTTCATGTTTTCTCTCTTTCTCTTTCTCTTCTCTCTTGTTGAAAACAGAATCACCCTTTTTTATGCACAAAAACTCATTTCAAAACCCCCATCTAAGCTCAGAGTTTCTTTTCTCAAGTAATGGTTCAAGTTTATGTATCAATTTCTCAAGGATTGAGGCAAGGTTTTGAAACCCAAAATTTGGTTTTTCTTTTGTTTCTTCTTGAATCTAAATTTTTTTGCTCAATCGTTGTTTTATCTTTATGTTTTTGAGAATATTTGAACATACATCTCTGTTTCAAAATGTTTTAACTATGTTTTTAGTTTAGTTTTAAAAAATTTCTAATTTCTGATAATTAAGTTGTGTTTTTGAGCATGAAAATTTGGGGAAAATGTTTATCTATGTTTTATGTTGATAAATATAGTGATTTGAATGTTTTTGTGTACTAGAAATGGTTTTGGTATAAAAGATTTGGGTTAGAAACGAATTTTATCGTGAGGGGAATAATTGGCTATTGCCAGTGCTGGGGGGAGGGCGGTTGACTGCCCATTTGGAGGCCAGTTGACCAGGGTGGCTGCCACCGTCCTCCGAGACCATTGAGTCTTCTAATTTGTGTCAGTTTGGTTTTTCATCTTGTTGTAACTTATTTCTTAATGTTTTGTGATCTAAAATGTTTCCAAAGATTATGTTATTATGTTTAACAACATTGAGCATTTAAAATTTGTATTTATGGTTATTTTGCGTCAAAAGGTACACTAAAAATTATATTAACATAATGTTATTTAATTGAGCGTTATTTTAAGATTTTTTGAAAAAGAGCTTACGTTAAATATTTGATTAGAGAGCTACGGTATTTGTATTTCTAATAACAAGGTAGGATATTTTCTATCCCTTCTTTGGTAGCCCACATTAGAAATGATTTTAGCCAAATTTATTCTTAAATGAATTTATGAATGATTTCTGTTTCATTTTTAAATTATTTAAAAATATGCAATTTTGAGATATTCAATTTTAAAATTATTTCATGCATCTAAAGGATTGTGCTTTTAGATATTCTTTAATTCCTAAAACCTATACATGCCACTTCGGTGGTGTTTTATCAGTTTTACACAAGTAAGTATTTATGGTTTTCATTATGATCTCGTGATTTAGCTTTGATAGGAGTGATTTGCAAATAATTCTTTAATTTATAAACGCAAGTTTGGACAACATATTTTTAACTAATTATCCTTCTCAGTCTTTTGCCCATGTTTTACTGTTTCGAAAATTCTCCTCCTAGGTTTGGAGAACCAATAAATTCAAAATTGAGTTTGATGTTCATAAAGTTTGAGCAGAAATAGTATCTCTCTTTAAAACTGTGGTATAATACTGTACTATACGACTTTTCCGAATGTTGATCTTGTTATATTATTTGTAATTAAGCTGTGTAAGATTCTTAGTGGACTCTAAGTCCAAATGTAGCGATAATTACTATTGCATTTTTATTGTCGATGTGATTTCGACAAAGTATTTTTTTGTACAACTTACTTAATTTCCTTTTTTTCCTCAGTCGCGGCCCCGTTTTTAGGTCATATCAGAATGGTATTAGAGCTTTAGGCTTCAAATCTTTTGGAACTAAATTTGTGTAATTTTCACTGTTTTGTTTTAATTTTTCAAGTTCTAAGCAGATGTCGTTACAATTACATTTGAGTACACAGTGTAGTTTGTGATTTCAAACCTTAGGTTTTCAAAAGTTTGAGGACGAAATTTCTTTTAAAAGGAAAGGGATGTAACACCCGTGAATTTTAAGTGAAACTAATTATGTTAAATTTAATTATTAAGTGTGCCAAGTGTGGTTTCGCTATTAATTTCAATTATAAAAAAATATGTTGCATATTCTATTTTCAGGTCATTTAAAATTTTTATTTTTAAGTCTTTAAATGTCAAATTAAATTTTTGCCCATGTCACTTACCTTTGAATTACAAAATTCCCATGGTTGTCTCTTTAAATTTACTTTCACGTGTAAGAAGCTCTCAAAATTTCATCAAACTTCTTTCTTTCTTTCGTTTCATGTTTTCTCTCTCTCCCTCTCCCTTTCTTTTCTCTTATTGAAAACAAGAGTCACCCACTGTTTTACACAAAAACTTAGATCAAAACCTCCATCTAAGCTCATAATTTCTTTTCTCAAGCAATAATTCAAGTTCATGCATCAATTTCTTACGAATTGAGGTAGGGTTTTGAAAACCAAAATCTGGTTTTTCTTTTGTTTCTTCTTGAATCCAAAATTTTTAGTTCAATCTTTGTTTTTTCTTCATGGTTTTGAGAATATTTAGACATGCATGTCTGTTTCAAGATGTTTTGAGTATGTTCCTAGTTTAGTTTTAGAAAAATTCTAATTTTTGATGATTGGATTGTATTTTTGAGCATGAAAATTTAGAAAAAATGTTTATCTATATTTTATGTTGATAAATATGTTGATTTAAAGTGTTTTTGTGCACTAGAAATGGATTTGATATGAAAGATTTGGGTAAGAAACAAATTTGGTTGCTAAGGGAAAAACTAGCTTCTATCAGTATTGGGTGAAAAGTGCTCGATCATCCCTTTGGAGGCCAGTTGATTAGGGTGGCTACCACTGTCCTTCAAGTCCCTCGGATCTTCCAGTACTTATTGGTTTGGTTTTTCGTTATGTTGTAACTTATTTCTTGATGTTTTGTGACCTAAAATGTTTTGAAAGATTATGTTTTTGTGTTTAACAACATTGAGAATTTAAAGTTTGCATTTATGGTTATTTTGTGTCAAGGGACACACTGATAATTAATTAATATAATATTATTTGATTGAGCGTTATTTCTGACTTTGAATGCATTTATAAGGTTTTCTAAAATGGAGCTTGTGTTAAATTTTTTATTGGAGCCAACAGTATTTGCATTTCTAATAACAAGGTAGGATATTTTCTATCCATTCTTTGATAGCCCACTTTATAAATGATTTGGCCAAATTTATTCTTAAATGATTTTAAGAATGATTTTTGTTTTATTTTTAAGTTATTTAAAAATATACAACTTTGAGATATTCGATTTTAAAGTTATTTCACGCATCAAGGGGTTGCGTTTTTTAATTCTTAAAACTCGTATAGGCCACTTTGTTGGTGTTTTATCAGTTTTATACAAGTAAGTATTTTTGGTTGTCATTAAGATCTCGTGATTTAACTTCGGTAAGAGTGATTTGTGAATAATTCTTTCATTTATAAATGCAAGTTTGAACTACGTATTTTTAACTGATTATCCTACTGAGCTTTTGGCTTACATTTTACTGTTTTAAAAATTTCTCTCCTAGGTTTACAGAACAAGTCGATTCAAGACTGGGTTCAATGTTCATCAAGTTTGAGCATAAATGGTATCTCTCTTTAAAACCATTGTCTGATACATATACTATATGACTTGTTCTAATATCGGTCTTATAATATTATTTATAATTAAGCTGTGTAAGATTCTTAGTAGACTCTAAGCTCAAACGTGACAACGATTGTTATTTCATTTTATTGTCAATGTGATTTCGGTTGAACATGTTATTAAGCATAGCTTATTTAATTTCCTTAAATTTTTCCTCAACCGTGGCCCCCCTTCCTGAGTCGTGACGTAAGCACCAATGATGATCATCACACCCTTCCTGAGTCGTGACGTAAGCACCAATGATGATCATCACAATACATGAAGATACAACTCCCCCGTATAAGAACCACATCTCATTACTTGTGGTTGATTCTTATTCATACGTGTATCATATGTGTAGTTCTAATTGTAATATTTTATTGAATCTCTATTTTACTGCTGAAAAAATTGTCATCCGCATTGCCTCGATGTCATGCTTAAACTATTTAACATCAGTACATAAAATTCTAAACAAAAATTGGACAATTTTGAAGACGATATCTATTATCTAAAAAATGGCCGCATTTTTTGGGTAAAAATATGGGCCTTTTATGGGTAAATCTAATATTTACTTACGGAAATTTATTTAAAAATCTGAGTTAATATCACAAAAATTAATTGACTTAAAAAAATCGGGGAAACTTTAGTACATATCAAACGTATTTACTGACAAAATTAACCGGTAAATCTCATATTTAGTGAGTAAATCCGCTCTTCTTTTTTTTCATTTATCGTAAATCTCACTATTATTTACTAAAAACTTGCTAGATTTGCATCTTTAATTTTTATTCCTGTGGATCAATTCTAAAACCAGATTGATTGTTTTTTTAGACAGGACCAAGTAATAGTTAATTATAGATTCAATGGGAAGAATCTCTCTCTCTTTCTCTCTCTCTAAAACCACACACATATAGTACACACACACGTTAAAATAAATAAACATACTTAGTTAATTGTCTATGTGTCGACCACTATGAAATTATGTATTCATAACCACTTTTGGAGTCAGCAATAGCGTCGATTGTATCTAAAGACATGAAACAAGATGCTGATGGCCAACTATATACTATCGATTTTAGATGTATCTGATTGATGGAGAATTACATAATATATATATATATATATATGTATATATATATATATATTATGCATTATAAAATATAAAATATACAACGTATGCATGTATATATACAATCGATGATCTATATATATATATATATTTATCCAAAAGAAGAGACATTTTTTGGAAACGTAGTCTTTAACCATATTATTTACAAAAGTGCATCAGATCATGTTTCGCGTTGATGTTAGTTCGATTAATAGGAATTAATAAGGTGTTTAAAAGGGTGATAGGAATCGTTGGTTGGAACTATTTTTACTATAGCATGTGAGAGCTTTACATTGTAATAATTTTTTTATTATTATTATAACATATAAAAATTTTATATTATTTATAATTAAGTTTATGAGATGAAAACCGTTGTCCAACAGCCTAAGCCTAAGGTGATTCTAACGGCTTACATCATCTGCCTTAATTATTATGGATAGAAGTTCAGTGAAAGTACAATTTTGACCTTATCTTTTTTCTCTTCTAAAAATAAATCAAGCAATGAATAAAAAAATCCGTCGGGCTTAAATAATGTTGCGTAAGAATTTCTATTTTCTATTTTCTATTTTCTATTTTCTTTTTGTCCTGATCATGAACTTTAGGCTCATATATGAAAAGAAAAGTTTGCAAACACTATATAGCAAGTAGACGTTCTTTAAGAATTTGTTTGGAAAACACTTTAGAAATAATATATTTCGATTGTTATAGTGTGAAGTTTTCAGCTACAATAAAAAATAAAAGTTTATTACAGTGTAAAGCTCTCACATGCTACAGCTTTTAAATTCCAACATATTTCCCAAACAAATACTAATATGTTGAAAAACACAAGACTAAGAGAAAATTAATTGCAATGCCACAAACTAAACATGATTAATAGTTTGACTACAAGTTATAGCTTGTTTGACAAAAATAATTCTTACCACTTTGGCTACAGTATTTTTACTCATAAAATTTAAACCAAAAAACACTTCAAACTATGAAAAATGATTCCAACTACTCTATCAAACATACGCTTATTTTGGTATAAGGATTTCTACAACTTTGAGACCTTTTACATACTTTGAGGTCATTTGCTTCATGTTCCACAAAATGACTTCCTTACCCTTTGCTGTTGGAGAAGATCCGTGATACTTGCTGGAAAAGTCAAAATAATCTAGTGGATTACCGGTGACAATCTGGTAGATTACTTTATTTTGACCAATGTTGACGGCCATTAGTCACTATTGATTTTGGTGACATCTGAAAGATCACTAATTATAATCTATAAGATTACTTTTGATCGGTGTTTGGCACTCCATAAAAAAACATTTCGTCGGTTTGGAGTGTCAAAAATCTAAAGTCTAATGAGGGTACCTAAAATCATCAACCACCACCACAGAAAATACAACTCAATACAAATCACTTTTTACCGTCATGTATTTTTAAACTACTCTAAATTTACAACATTAACATTTATAGCCTATTTGGCAAGGGACGGTCCTAATATTATCTTAGTTATGAACAATATAAAGCTCTTACATGTTATACTAAAATAAAAAATAAAAAAAAAGTTACTATAATATAAAACTCTTACATGCTATAGTAAAACCAATTCTAATCAATGGTACTAACCACCATGCCAAACACCCTATTCATGTTTTTTTTATGGCAAATATGTATAGCTTTTTTTCTTTCTCAATAGTCCTAGATTTGATCCTCATTAAAGTTTCATTTTCTCTCCAAAAATATATTAAGCTTAACTTAAAAAACAAGACTTAAATTAGCTACTCAAGTTAAGTTTACAAGTTACAATGTATATGTCCTTGACAGATATGTATATTACCGGCCGAAAGCAGAAGGATCTAATTCTCTATAAGAGACTTCTTCAATACATCTCCTTTGAATAGCCGTATACTAGTTGCAAATTACCATCTATAGTACCATTAATATTTAATGCAAAAAATTATTCCATTTGTCTGCTAACTTTTACGTCAAATTGTGTGATAATATTCCTAAGCAGTACAATCACAACATTATTTTAAACTCAACTTAAAATTTAAATACTCATGCTTTCAGGCCAAAAATGTAAACTCGCGGCGTCGGTCACCATCTGGGGCTAGCTAGAAGCAGGAAAACCATCAATAATTAATTCCGATATTAACATTGATGTTTAATTACTATAAATAATAAAGGGTTTCTAGAGCTAGAAGTAGTTCTAATCATGCTTGCCAGTTGAGATTATTATACTTTAATTAATATGTTTTTAGTCATTATCAACATATAGCTGTAATTAATAACCCCTCCTAAGATGCAACGTTTTGCTAGCTATATAGCTGACTTTACGAGAGTAGTTTTTTTTTTTTTTTTTTTTTTTTTTTTTTTTTTTTTTTCACATTGTTGGCCTAACCTTGTAACTAGCAATAAAAACGACCTCTAATTCTATAGTTGCATGACATGTTTGCATGGATTACGTAGGCTTTCATTATTAACTTTGTTTTTCTTATTGAGTTAGTTGAGGAACCAAAATTTTCTTTTTTTTTTTTGAAAAAAAGAATATGTTATATTAATATAATATTTAACAATGGGAAGGAAAAGGGCATGGCACTAACATGGTCAAAAAAAGTGGGGCGGAGAGTGAGGGTATATTTGTACTAAAATATACAGAAAAAAGGGAGAAAAATTAAAAAAAATAAAAAATCAAAGGCTTAACTTTAGGCTTTCACTTAAAAGCCAAAAAAAGGTGTGTATATGACGTTGTCTAACTTGTTAAAGATTCTCCTAATTTAATACTTAATTCAAGGCTATT
The DNA here is from genome assembly GCA_025403435.1 of Artocarpus heterophyllus. NCBI lineage: Eukaryota > Viridiplantae > Streptophyta > Magnoliopsida > Rosales > Moraceae > Artocarpus > Artocarpus heterophyllus. Next base: position 12,814,910 of record CM046351.1, read on the forward strand.
AAAACTGGAAAACAATTATGGATTCTGATGCAAAATTTCACTCGCTCTGGCTTATAGTAAGTGGGGTTGATGAAAAACAGAACACACACTCATAAAAGATTCTGATGCAAAAATTGATGCTTTTCTAATAGTTGGCGCACAAAATTTACATACGAGTTTTTATTCTGCTTAAGAAATTAGCTCTTAAAATAGGAACAATATTGGTCTTGTTCTTTCTTTCTTTGTTTTTTTTTATTTTTTTATTTTTTTGTGAAGAGTACTTTAATTTATTGAGAAGAATATATTGTTATAGGACCACATATTACAATATTGTGACTTAAAATGTATTGGATTCAACTAGATACCAAGTGCATAGAAGGACAAGATGCGTTATTTCAGGTGATCATTTGTGCCACACTCACACCGATATTACATGTTCATCTTTTTCATCAAACACACGCCTTTCCTTCCCTGTCAAGATGAGTAGGATTTATTCATACTTCGAATATTAGTACATTACTTTTATACGATTTTTCTCTCTTTTTAAAGTTTTGTTTTTTGATTTTTGAGGTCCCGTATAATGTATGTATATGTTTTTAATACTATACATGTATATAGGTATGCATGTATGTAACGTTTTGAAAATTAATTAAGCGGTTTTAATGTGTAAATGGTAGGTTAATGTGCCAAATTTTAATTCGAGCCTAATCTAAATATTTTGCAATGATATCCTAATAAATTTGACTTTTAAATTAATTTGATCATTTTAACTTGTTATTTTAGATTTTTGAAACAAAACTATTTGTTAAATACCAAATATATCCCGTTTGAAAACCGTGTATCACGCACAGCTTTCTCGTGTTGGTTTTACCCCTTTCTATTTAAATACCAAACACAAGTTTGACATGCTATATGCATGAATTAACCAGATCTTACTAACCTTTGATTGCCGAAGAACCCCCGTAAAGTGTGAAGAGAAGTAACATTCCAAAAGAGCCTTAACCAACTGGTCTTCTTTGATATTCTCTATCCATGATCGGAGTGAGTGTGGGCTCATACGTACAACTCTTCCATCAGGTGACTCTCCTTCCAACCAATTAAGAGAACCCAAAGCAAGTGTTCGTGATTTATGAACAAGAGCTCTCAGGGAGTTTTAGATTCTCACCTGCAAAGTATCACTCTTAATCTCTCAATTGATCTAAATAACTCTTAAGACTTACTCCCTCTTTATAGAGGTTGGGTTTCGGGTCAGTCGTTATCAGATTCGGTCTCAAAAATTTGAATCAGAATCAAGTTCGAATCAATATCTGATAAAATTCGTGTAAAACCGCGTGATCTTATCCTTCGCTCATCGGCATGCTGAACTACATAATCAGCAGGCCGAACTTGTCCATCGGTAGGTGAAACTTGAGGATCGGCAAGCCGAACTACCGAATAAAAAATCTTAGCGAATCTTTTATTTTTCACCCAAGAATCTGTAGGATAAAGTCTCAGTTTTAATTCAAATAACCTAATATAGAAGTTATCTGATTAAAACAATTTTATCTAGATAATTTTTTAAAAAATAAATGAATTCCTAATAATTCTACAAGTTTATCTTGATTTAATTTATTTAAAATTAAATCAACCGATAAACAGACAAGAATTATCCGATCCCAATAATTCAACAAGCTTATCTTAAATTAATTTTATCACAAAATTAATTCAACCGATAAACAAACATAAATTATCTGATTCTTTCAAATTTTAACCAATCTAATAAATTTGACATAAGTCACCAATTATTGAAAAAGCATGCCGTATCATTACAGGATGTTGTGAGCTAGCAAATGGGACCAAATGGACCTATATAGTTCAAGCTCTTGATAATTGCGAAACCCAATATCCCAGATATACATTTCATAATTATCAACTCCAATGTTACTCCACTAAAAGCTTAGAGCTGTACCCTCGAACTATATAGAATTACGAAGCCCATATAGCTAAGTCTCTATGACATATCATAGTGTATCGTATCCCCATAGGATTATCCATAATCAGCTTAGGGACAAGTTCTGTCTTACCTTCCTAATTATTTTTATCTTACGTTCCATTATCTTACCATCAAAAAACTTACCATCCAAAGACAGTATACCATTCGATTACACCTATGTATCCAAATGGTTGAGCGCTCCAGTTTTTTAATTACAGGATAACGCATATAAGATGATATCATTACTCCTAAAGAGAAGCTATGGGTTTCATATCTATGAATAACAAGTCTACGCTATCAAGAGTCATGCCTCCAACGCACTGGCATGCATACCACTATTAAGATGTGGGTGTCACCCTTTGGTACATCAAAAGACACAAGTTAAGACAATAGGCTCACTATTCATCTCAGAATTAAGATACAGTATAAATGATTGTCTAAAGTGAATCAATTTGCCAAGACAGAATTATTAATCTAAATCAATTCACTTTATGTCCTGATCCAACACATCGTCACCTATGACAACATGCCAATGTTTCTATTCATGGAGTTCACCTCCGATGGTCAAGACAAACTATCTCCCAAAAAGGGATATAGACAACATAACAATCTTTACATGAATAAAGTGTCCAACTTTATTCCCTCGATTGCGGATCTTATAATTTAGACCATCACATTAAGAATCGTGTCTTCCGCATAATTGTCCATCATATGCTCAATTCTTAAAGGTTTAGATTGACAGTCTCAAACTATTATTTGCTTAACATACATTCAACAAACATGAACGTAAAGAGAATAAGATTTGATACATAAACAATAAATAAATTCTTTATTGATAAAAAATGTCTCCAAAAACTTATTACATTTTTTACTCCTTGGGGCATACATGTCTAACATGAAGGGCTTAAGGCATTCATTCAATGGTAATTGGTGGTCTTGCAACTTCAAAATTCTAGTAGGTTAGAGTTGTCAGCCTTATCGATAAGAGTAGATCATGCTCACTACTGCAAGGATTGAGCGAGAACATCATGAGGGCCCAGCGGAGCAAAAGGAGAGGTAGCGATCGTTAAGCTTAGGTAAAGAATCAGCATGGTAGTGTAGCAATGGAAGCAGTAGATCATCTAGTAACAGACGAAGCAACCCTTGCCATTTCTGTAGCAGCCGAGATGCATCGGGAGGAGATGTCCAATAAGAAATGCTCAACAAGGATCTCAGACAGAAGAAGGTGCAAACCATCAGCCTCAACCTCAGTCTTTATCTCCACCTCAGCGACTTCTTCAGTTTCAACTTCATTAGTTTCCTCTGCAGCAGTATCGGCCGATGACCCCAGGACGTGGCAGCGCTAGCAGAGGAAAAAGGAAGAGGCTCCAATTCGAGTTCACACAATAACTTTAGGGCGTCCAGAAACTCAGACCAATGACAAGACGGTCAACAAAATGGTTCTAGTTTCTTAGTCTTTAGTTTTGGTTCTCTTTGATATTGGTGCCATTCATTCTCTTGTTTCGAGTTCATTTGTACATGCCTTGAAAATTGAAATAGGAGAATTTGCTGAACCCTTAGTAAATACCTCACCCTTGGAGCGGGTGTGTGTGAACCATAGGTGTAAACTTTGTGAGGTAATTATTGAGGATGAGACTTCGAGAAGTAATTCGGTTATGATCCCCATGAGTACTTATGATTGATCTTAGGACTGGACAGGTTGTCCAGGAATGTGCAACTATAGTTGTCGCACTAAATAGGTAACCCTAGAGATCGATAAGGGGATGATGATTGTTTACTAGGGTGGTAACGATTGAGTAATGAGTGAGTAACTCATGAAAATGTGTCTAGGTATATGAAGGAGACCTAACATGCTATATATATATATCAATATACATATATACATATATTTTTCTTAGATCTAGAGGAGGAATCTGATGCCGCAGGAAGAAATGTAGCAACATTGGTGGCTAATGAGTTCGATGATGTCTTCCCCGATGAGTTATCGTGATTAACATCGCATCGGAAGGATTAAGTTGGTCTCAAGTTATTCCTAAGGACCGCTTCGATTTTTGTAGCACCGTGTCGTTTGGCGCTAGCAGGAATGAGGGAATTACGGAAAAAAACTTCAGGAACTTACAGGTAAAGAATATATTTAGGACTGCATAGGATATGTCAGTTTTGTTTGCCAAGAGGCACAATGGTATGCTCAGGTTGCGCGTTGGTTATCAGTAGCTGAATCAAGTCATCGTGAAGGACGAATATCCAAGGCCTAGTATTGATGAGTTATTTAACCAGCTAGGAAGTTTTCGATATTTCTCGAGAACTGATTTGAGATCCAGAAGCACTAGCTGCATGCCCAGAAAGTTAAGTTGAAGCATATCATTTTGAGCAAGGTGTCTTAGTAGATTCATCCAAGATTGAGGCTACGGTGCGGTGGAGGCAATTAAAGATTGTGGTCGAGATTCACAGCTTTTTAGGACGTGTAGGGTACTGTAGAAAAGTTCGTGAAAGGGTTTCCCTAAAGGTAACAGTTCCATTGATGTAGTTGATCGGGACAAGTGATAGGTTTGAAGGGGACGAAGGATGTAGATGCTCTTCCCAATAGTTGAGAGATCGGTTAACTATCACTTCTGCACTAGCTGCATCGAACAGTGATGAGTTTTATGAGATCTACACCGTTGTAGTAGGACAAAGGCTTGGATGTGTGTTGACGCGGCATAGACGAGTTGTGACTTATGGATTGCAACAGTAAAAGCCTCGTGCGCAAGACTTCCCTACTTATGATTTAGAGCTTGTCGTAGTGATTTACGCTTCGAGGGATCTAAAAAAGCCACTTGCTAGAGTGATATTTCTGGTATTCTCGAATCATAGGGGCTCAAGGTATTTGTTTACTTAGAGAGATTCGAATTAAGGCAACAATGGTAGGTGAAACGTACAGAGGATCAGGATATCTCGCTACAATATCATCCAGGTAGGGCCATCGTGTTTGCAGACAGCTCGGCAGGAGATCTTGGGAGATTCGTCCATATTTGGCATTAAAGAACTGGTGAGAGATGCTATCGTGAGCAAGGATGGGCCGCAGTACCATGAAGACTTTGATTCAGCGTCGGCATATTTCAGGGATTCGATTTAGCACTTGTTTGGATGGTGAGGCCAAATTAGTGGCGAGACATATCTTCGAGGAGCAGTTTGAAGATCATAGCTTTTCCTACCGGTGGATCATTATAGTCTTAAGGAACGTCCGACAGTATTTGCAATCAAGGGAGTGATGAAAGCCTTGATAAATGAAGCTCGCAAGTTTCAGTTAACCATTCATCCGGGAAGCACGAAGATGTATCGCGTTTTTCAGGGCCAGTACTAGTGGAAAAGTCTGAAGAAAGATGTTTAAGCGTACATGGCCAAGCGCGTGATTTATTTACAGGTGGCGGCCAAGCATCAAAAGCCCGCTGGTCAGCTTCAGCATGAGTGCATGTCATGGCATATTTCTTCTCTGGGTTGCCGAGGACGAAGCAAGGACGTGATGTGATTTGAGTCATCATTGGCAAGTCTACGAGATAGATGCATTTTATTCCCATTAGGTCCTAGTGTTTGCAATAAGTTCTTGGAGGAGCTTTCCAGAAGCTTTGGGCTCAGACTTGGGGTCCAGCGTGACTTTTCATTCTCAGACCGATAGGCAGTTTGTTCGAGGGATCCAAATTTTTAGAGGTACATTTCATGCACGTGTAATGGATTTTGGCAGGAATTGAAAACGACATTTGCATTTGGCGGAGTTGGGTACAACAGTAACTGTCAAGTAAGCATTAGGACAGCACCATTCGAAGTACCATGTGGTCGGTCGTGTCGATCATCGGTGAATCAAGGCAGGACCGAAAGACAAGACCATTATTTGGACCTAGAGAGACCCGCGAGAACAACAAAAAGGGCTACTGTGTTACGTAATCGATTGAGAGAAGCTCGAGGTAGGCAAGAAGAGTTATGCGAATGGGAGACCACTAACCTTTAAAATTCAAGGTAAGGGATTCTGTTCTCTTAAAGTCTTCACCAGTAAGAGAGTTTTGCATTTCGGTGTACGAGGGGAAAATGCATCGAGGTGCATCAGGTTGTTCAAGATTCTCAACACGTTGGAGTGACTGTTTATACCTTGATCTTCCTCCCAAACTCTCATGTTCATGTCGTATTCTGCATTTCGGTACTCTAGAATGTTCGCTTAAGCTAAGCAAGATCGTCTCAATTCGTAATGTGCAGATTCAGGAAGACATGAACTACTAAGAGGTGCCGGCTGAGATTCCGACCGAAAAGTGATAGATTTAAGGCACTGTGAGATTCTGTTAATCAATGTGGTGTGGTGGGCACCACAGGGTTGATAAGACAACCTGAAAATCAGCGTTGATCATGTGGGAGTCGTATCCACATTTATTTTGTACTTAAGATGGTTTTCGAATTTCGAGGACGAAATTTCTTTTAGGGGTGGAGAGCTGTAACACTCTGAAAATTAATTAAGTGGTTTTAGTGTGTAAATGGTGGGTTAGTGTGCCAAATTTTAATTTGAGCCTAATCTAAATATTTTGCAATGATGTTCTAATAATTTTGACTTTTAAATTAATTTGATCATTTTAACTTGTTATTTTGGATTTTTGAAACAAAACTATTTGTTAAATACCAAATATATCCCGTTTGAAAATTGTGTATCGCGCACAGCTTTCTCGTGTTGGTTTTACCCCATCTATTTAAACTCTCCATCTCTCTCCTTTTCCCTCACACTCTCACGCTCTCTCTCTCTCTCTCTCTCCCTGCTTCCCTTTCTCTCCCTTCTTTCCTTAAATTTTTGAATCAAAAATCAAGCCAAGCTTTTCGATTTTTAGTGGATTGAAGGCTCGAGAATGTGATTTAACAACTAAAACACGATTCAAGGATTGAATCAAGGTTAGTTTTCAAAATTTTAGAACTTTTTTAATTTTTTAATTTTCTTTGTATTTTAAAATCTAAGCTCGTTTAAGCTTAGAAAACCTTTAATCTAAGTTAGAGAAACTTAAAATAGCTAGAATCTAAGCTTAGTTTAAAGAAAACAGATTTGAATCAAGATTTTCTCTTTTTCTCTATTTTTCTTTATTTTCAGAATTTCTCAAAATATATGTACAAATCTTGTTTAAATTAGTTCAAAAATGTTTTATAATGTTTTTCTATTATCTATAGATGTTTTCTATGCCTAGAATTGAGAGAACAAGTTGAAATTGAGGATTGGAGTTTAGGAAACTGAGGCTCGGGTTTGAAAAATTCTAAAATTTTCGTGTTTGGCAGACCGGATTCATGAGTTCGGCAGGTTAGATTCATACGACCGGCCGACCAAGCCTGAAAAAGTTCGGCCGATCGGACCTAGCTTGCCGGTAGGCCAAACCAGGGAGACCGGCAGGCCGACCTGGCATAGTAAAAAATTGTCATTTTTTTCACT